>PVKS010003339.1:0-105145 GCA_004027875.1 Aplodontia rufa | reverse complement strand
ACCTAAATTAATGACACATATTAACCATTGTGAACAGTGCCACAGTAAACATGGGAGTACAGGTATGTCTTTGATATACTACTTTATTTTCCTTTAGATATTACCCTATAGTAAAATTCCTGGATTATATGGTAGTTCCATTTTTAGTTATCTGAGGAAATTCCATACTGTTCTCCATAATGGATATACTAAGTCTCCTTCCCACCTACAGTGTGCTGGTCTGCCCTTTCCTCCTCACCAGCACTTATTTTTTTCTTTTTGATAATAACCATTCTGACTGGGGCAAGATGAAATGTCACTGTGATTTTGATTTATACTTCCTTGATGATTTCTGAATGTTAAGCTTTCTTCCATATATGTTAGCCATTGATGTATCTTCTTCAGAGAAATACCTGTTTAGAAATACCTGTTTGCTTAATTTTAAATGAGTTTTTTTATTTTTTCCTATTGAGTTTTTCCCTTGTGTATTCTATTAACCTCTTGTCAGATTAAGTTTGCATATATTACCTCTCATTATGCCCTTCACTCTATTTTTTTCCTTTGCTATACAGAAGTTTCTTAGTTTGATATAATCCCATTTGTCTATTTTTGCCTTTGTTCTATGCTTTTAGGATCTCTTTTTTTTTTTTAATAGAGAGAAGGACAGTGAGAGAGAGAGAGAGAGAGAGAAACAGAGAAACAATTTTGTTTTTCATGTGGCCTTCATTGTTCCAAGACTTTGTTGTATATGTGGTGCTGGGGTTTGAACTCGAGCACTTGTGCATGCTGGGCAAGCGCGATAACTTCTGAGCCACCACTCCAGCTCCTACTTTTAGGATCTTATAAAAAAAAAAAAAAACACTTCTATACCAATGTCTCCAAGTGTTTCCTTTGATGTTTTCTTCCAGTAGTTTCATAGTTTCACGTCTCACATTTAGGTCTTATATCAATTTTGAGTTGGTTTCTATACATAATGAGAGATAGGGTCTACTTTCTATCTTCTCCATATGGATATCCAGTTTTCCCAGCACCATTCATCAAAGAGACTCCTATCTCCAATGTATTGTTTGGTGACTTTGTCAAAGATTTGTTGGCTGTAGATGGCTGGACTTTTTTCTGGGTTCCCTATTCTGTTCTCTTGTTCTACGTGTCTGTTTTTATGCCAGTACCTTGCTGTTTTGGTAACTATAGCTTTGTGGTAAGTTTTGAGGTCAAGTATTGTGATACCTCCAGCTTTGGTCTTTCTTATCAGGATTACTTTGGCTATTCTGAGTCTATGATGATTCCATGTAAATTTTTGGACTTTTTTTCCCTACGTCTGTGAAGAATGCCATTGGTATTTTGATGGGACTGCCTTGAATCCATGGCTGCTTTGGGTAGTATGAACATTTTAACAATATTAATTCTTTCAATCAATGAATATAGAGTGTCTTTCCATTTTGTTGTGTCTTCTTCAATTTATTTAATCAGTGTTTTGTAATTTTGATTGTAGAAAACATTCACTTTTTTGGTCAAATTTAGTCCTACATATTTTATTTTTATTTTGCAGCAATTATGAATGGTTTACTCTCTTGGTTTATTTCTCAGCAAGTTTGTTACTGGTGTATAAAAATGCTATTGATTTTTGGAAATTGATTTTGTGTCCTGCAAATTTAGTTATCACTTTTATTAGATTTTTTGATGAAGTCTTTAGGTTTATCTTTGTATAAGATTATGTCAATTGTAAACAGTGATATCTGACTTCTTCCTTTCCTATTTGGATGCTCTTTTTTCTTTTTTTACTGCTTACTACTCTAGCTAAGACTTCAAACACTATATTGAATAACAGTGGTGAAAGTGAACATCCTTATCTTGTTCCTCATCTAGAGCAAATTATTTCTGCTTTCCCCCATTCAGTATGATATTTGTTGTGAGTTTCTTGTTTGTAGCCATAACTATGTTGTGGTACATTCCTTTTATATCTAATTTGTTGAGGATTTTATTAAAAAGCGTTGTTGAATTTTATCAAATGCTTTTTCTGCTTCTATTGAGATGGTCACATGGTTTTGCCATTCTGTTGGTATAATGAATTGTTTTTATTGATTTGCTTATGTTGAACCATCCACGTACCCCTGTGATGACTTGATCAGGGTACGTGATTTTTTTGATGTCCTGTTGGATTCAATTTGCTATTATTTTGTTGAGAAATTTTTCATCTATGTTCATTTTGGATATTTATCTACAGTCTTCTTTTTTTCTTGTGTACTTGTCTAGTTTTGTTATCAGAATAGTGGTCACCTCATGGAATAAGCTTGGAATGATTTCTTCCCATTGCTTTCCTAGTTTCTTGAGTTGCATTGTTAGTTTACTGGAAATCTTTCTCTTTTCACTTTAACGCATGTAATTTTGATATAAACTTCCCTCATATGTCCTTTTTTATTATTGTTTCAACATCATCTTACATAGTGAAGGGATTCATTGCTTTACTTTCATACATATATGTATACATACATACATAATGACAGTAGCTTAAACCTCATCCTTATACGGGATCTCCCCTCCTTCCTCCATTCCCTGATCTCATGTCTCCTCTGTAATTTCCCCATGTTACAAGTATAAATATATATGTGTGTATGTACATATTCAATACAATATATACACATGTATTTTAATCATTGAAATTGCTAGATTTATACACCTAAGTAAATTTGGGCTTCTCATGGGCAACAAGTATATCTTACAGTGTTGAACACCCATCTTTTCTCTTCCTCTCCTCCCTCCATTTCTCCTCCCAGCGCCCCCACCATGATAGCTATAGTTCCCACATCTTAAATGTTACTGCAAATTTGACAGGTCTATTAAATAAACTAGAATAACTTTCATCCTATCCTTCCCTCATATTTCTTTTGCTCTATCCCATAGGTTTTGATATGTTGTTTCCTTCTTTAGTTGTTGAAGAAATTTTATTTTCCTTTGATTTCTTTGTTAGTCACTCGAGAACATGTTGCTTAATTTCCATGCATTCATATATTTTTCTAAGTTCCTCTTTTTGATTTCTAGTTTAGTTACATTGTGGTCAGAGGATACACAATATGATTTTGTTTTCTTTAAGTTTGTTGAGACTTGTTCTGTGGCCTGACATGATTTAGCACAGAGAATGTTCTATATGCTTATGAGAAGAATGTGTATTCAGCAGTTGTTGGATGAAATGCTCTATTAAGTCCATTTGGTCTAAAGTATATTTTACTCTGTTTCTTCATTGATTTTTTATCTGGACTATCTGTCCATTGATAAGTAGGGTGTCAAAATCCTCAGTCATTATTGTACTGGAGTCTATCTCTCCTTTTTATCTAATGCTTGCTGGATATTATTGAGTGTTCCAGTATTAGATACAAATATACTTCTAGGGGCTGGAGCGGTGGCTCAGCGGTTTCGGCGCTTGCCTGGCAAGCATGAGGACCTGGGTTCAAACCCCAGCACCACGTACACAACTGAGTGTTGGAGCAACTAAGGCCATGTGAAAGACTAAATAAAGTTGTTTCTCTCTTTCTCTGTCTCTCTCACTGTCCCTCTCTCTTTAAAAAAAAAATACATATATATACTTCTAATTTTTATTTAGTCTTGATAAACCAATCCATTTGTCATTATGCAGTGACTTTTTTCTTTCTTTTTGTAGCTTTTGACTGAATTTCTATTTTATCTGATGTAAGTATAGTCACTTTTCTGCTTTCTTTTGGTTTCTGGTTGTTTGATATATCTTTTTCCATCCTTTCACTCTCAGTCTTTTTGTGTCTTTACTAATGAAGTGAGTTTCTTGGGGGAAGTCTTGGTTTTCTATCCATTTAGCTAGTCTCAGTCTTTAGTTGGGGGATTTAATCCACTTGCATTTGAGGTTATTACTGACAAGTGAAGACAAACACCTATCATTTTGTTTAAATTCTTTTTGGATAGCTTGTATATCCTTCACTACTTTCTTTATCTCTTGTTTGTCTTTGTGGTTTGGTGGTTTTCTGTATTGACAGGGTTTAATTCCTTTTCCTCCTTTGTGTATCTGCTCTACCAGTAAGTTTTGTACTTTCAATAGTTTTCATGATGGTAATTAACATTCTTTCTTTTTTTTAAAGAGAGAAGGGCAGAGAGAGAGGGAGAGAGAGAGAGAGAGAGAAAGAGTCAATTTTTTTGAGTTTTTCACATGGCTTTCGTTGCTCTGACACTTAGTTGTATATGTGGATGCTGGGGTTTGAACCCGTGTACTTGAGCATGCTGGGCAAGTGCCAAAATGGCTGCTCCAGCCCCAGTAACTAACATTCTTTTCTTCCAATATAAGGATTTCTTAGCAGTTTTGTTATTGGTGTTGTTTTGGCATTGATAAAGATTGAACCCTGAGGTTATCTACCATTTAGATACATTCCTAGCCCTTTTTATTTGCTTAGATACTGAAGCTGGCCTCAAACTTGTAATCCTCCTGCCTCAGGCTTCCGAGGTACTGGGATTATAGGCATGTACCACCTTGTCTGACTCCTTTATAGCATTTCTTGTATGCTGTTCTGGTGGTGATGAATTCCCTCAGTTTTTGCTTGTCTTGGAAAAGATTTTATTTCTTCTTCTTTTATAACAGATGGTTTTACTTGGTATAGTGTTCTATGTCAGCAGCTTTTTCTTTCAGGACTTTGCATTCTTTCCTGGCCTATGAGATGCTTGCTGTGAAGTCTGATGATATAGTCTGATAGAGATTCCCTTATATGTGACTTGGCACTTTTGCTGTTTTTGTAATTCTGTTTGTCTTGGACTTTTGATAGTCTAATATCCTTGAAGGAGATTTTTTTGGTCAGATCTAGTAAGGGTCCTCTAAGCTTCCTGGACCTGAATGTCTGTATCTTTTCCAAGATGAGGAAAATGTTCAAGTATTATTTTGTTGAATAGGTTTTTGTGTACCTTTTCCCTTTCCTTCTCCTTCTGCAACATCCATGCTGTGAACATTTATTCTCTTAATGGTGTCCTATCAGTCTTTTAGACTTTATTCTTTTTGTTGATGTTTTGTTTGACTGGATTATTTCAAAAGACCTGTCTTCAGAAAGTCTTTCTTCTGGCAGATCTTGTCTGTTGTTGAGGCTCTCCGCTGTGTTTTTCTTTCATTTATTGAGTTGTTTGGTGTCAAGTTTTCTGTTTTTTTTTTTTTACAAGTCTATCTCTTTGGTCAATTTTTCATTAATTTCATGAATTGTTTTCCTAAATTCATTGAACAGTATGCGTTCTCTTATATCTTGAGTATCCTAATTATCATTTTTAATTGTTTTTCAGGCAATTCATTGACTTTTTCTTTTTGAGTTTGTTGCTAAAGAGTTACTGTGGGGGCTGGAGCGGTGGCTCAGAAGTTAGGGTGCTTGCCTGGCATGTGTGAATATGCAAGTTCAAACCCCAGCACCATGTATGCAGCGAAGTCTCAGAACAACGAAAGCCACATGAAAAACTAAATAAAATTGATTCTCTCGTTCTCTCTCTCTCTGTCCCTCTCAAAAAAAAAAAAATCCTGTGTACTTTTGGGGAAATGTTACCTTACCTTTTCATGCTTCTTTTGTCCCATCTGGCAAATCAATTGCCTCTATCAATTTTATGAGATGGCTTTCATAGTAAAAGACATCAGTTGGAGAGGCTTTGTCAGCTTTGATTCCAGGTAGGGACTGTGGTGTAGTGTTCATGTTGCTTCTCCAGCTATAACAAACAGTAACTCCGGTGGTGCCTCAGTGGCTTAGGCTGCAGGGGTTTTAAGGCTTGCTCCATCAGCTGGAATAAAACTTTCTTAAGTGAAACAGGTTCACTGATTGCTCTGAGTGTGGTGTGCCCAGATAAAGGTGCAGGCCATCCATTGGTTTATAAAGACTCTGCAGAAACAGGGCCAACCTGGCAGGCCCTGGGCTCAATGCTGTGTGTTTGGTAGTGGATGATGGGTGCTTCCCTGAGGGTTGTGTAGGGGCCAGGCCACACTGGTGGGCTTAGCAAGGGCACATCTGAGTGTCTAAGGGCTGCTCTGGGGCTTTTACAGGATCTCAGAAAGCCAACTTGCTTAGTACTCACTGCCAAGCTGCTTTTTCTGGGCCAAGAATGGGTGACCATGGCCACCTACCTGCTTCCTGGAGCTCTAAGAGGGTAAACAGGGCCACTTGGTTGTTTCCTGGTGGACCAAGCTCCTCAGGATGGGCTGTCTTACTTCTTCTTGTGGCTACAGAAAGATAAGTAGATTTTCCTGGCTGCTTCTTAGGGATGTGATGGACTGAGCCACTAAAGGCTGGCTCAGAATGGGCAGCCTCGCTACTTCCTGGGACTGCAGGTGGGTCAGTAGGTGAGACACCCATTTGCTTCCTGAAGTCTCTATGGGCCGAGGCAATCAAAGTGCTGGTGTAGCTGCCCTGCTGCTTCATAGGACCCCACATGAATGGAGTCTCAAAGTAGCACTGTGCGGGAGAAACCCAGAGGGGGAGGACACAACGTAGGCCGGGATATTTCTTGTGGCAATGCAGTAGTGTAGATGCCCTTAGAGCACCTCACACTGGCCCAGGTCCTGTGAGGATACAAGCTTTTCCAGCAGCGAATATGTCAGGTGTCCATGGTCTGAGTGAGAACTGCTGGGGGCCTTCTTATCCTTCCCCATTAAACAAAAATCCCTCTTGGTTCAGATTTAATCTCTGGAGAGATATGACAATAAATGCTGTGCCCTAAAGTTTCTGTTCTTTTCATTTATTTGTTTTTCTTTTAACTGAAGAGCTAATTAGGCATCATGCTTGAAGTTTAAAACTTGAGCAAAATAGGCAAATCGTTTTTTAAAAGTTGATGACAATTATTAAACCATGTAGCACACCTTTCAAAATAAAATTTTAAAACAAAATAATACTGAAGAGGCAATAGAAATATAAGTAGAAAGAAAGATACATAAAGAAATTATAGTACCTGGGGGTGTAGAATGTTTGCCTAGCATGCAAAAGGCCCTGGGTTTAATTCCCAGCACCTCAACAAAAATGAGCAACAAATATTGGTTTTGGTGTTTGTGACAATCAATAATAAATGTTAATGAATTGGAATCTTTTATAAAAGAAGTCTTTCAGATCAAACCATAACACCAAATCTAGGTTAAACCAGTTCCATAAGATACACTTAAAAAATACCAACAATGCTCAAACACTGCGGAATGTATAAAGAAAAATCAAAACAGGAAAAGAAAAAGAAAAGAAGATGAAATGAAACCAACAGGACTTGAGATAGAATTCAATAAGAACTACAGATGTTAAATAGATTTAAGAGACAAAAAGTGAGATGTAAGAATTTCTAAAATTTGAATAGTTAAATATCTGATTGAATATATTTAATTTTATACTATAGAGAAAATACACAGTTTTGAAACATGGCAATTTTATAAAAACTTCCAATGCATAGAAATTGCTCAGGTTGTGTTCTCTGATTATAATCAGAAAAGTTATAAATTAATAACAACATATTTAACAACAATAGAAAAACAGTATTTCTTAGAGATCTAAAATTAACTCAAATAATTTTGAGGTCAAAAAAGAAATTGCCGGGCTGGAGGGGTGGCTTGGTGGTTGCGGCACTTGCCTGGCATGCGCAAGTACATGAGTTCAAACCCCAGCACCCACGTACACAACTAAGTGTTGCAGCAACGAAAGCCATGTGAAAAACTCAATAAAAATTAATTCTCTCACACACTGTCCTTCTCTCTTAAAAAAAAAGAAATTGCCACCATAATTGCATTTTGCTTAGAAAGCAGATAATCATGAAAAACTCTGAATACTACAGCTTATAGTATAATGTGGCAAATAAACACCAATTTTTTTAGAGTTCATAAGAGAAACTTGTAGTATATAGGATTAAATATTCTAAAGTTGTAATAATTAAATTATCATTCCTCTCTCATACCAGATACTTGGGAAGACCCCTTTCCTCTCTCTGATTCCCAGTGGATACATGATCCTCTACATCATGACTGGATCTCTGTAGAAGATTTGAAAGATCATCATGGCAAGGGCAATGATACAGGGGAAATGGCCTAATCTCTGTTAAACTACATTAAAATCCCCAGGGCACAGGGGTGACTACCTAACACACTATTGAAGGTGTGGCTTGCTAACAGGCAGCACCAACATCCCTTGGAAACTTGTCAGAAATGCAAATTTATGGGTTCCACCCAGTTCTTCTGACTCAAAATCTCTGAGGGTGGGGCCCATCAGCTGTGTTTAACATTTTCTTTAGGTGATTCTCATACATGCTAAAATTTGAGAGCCATTCTGTAATCTGTTTCCCTTTTGCAATTCAGCTTTAATGATACCTAGCCAGGTTTGTTTTGCACTAATTGGGGTAAAGGTCTCTTCAGATAAGCCACAGGGTAGGGAGTTTGAAAGTTAAGGAACTGTGCTCTGGGAACAGGAGAGGTAGAAGTGGGAAGAGAAGGACAAAGGTCATAGTGTATGATTCTATAGTCCTTCTATGGGATAACATTTTATATTTTCTGCTCTGTATGAGCTGCGGAGCTAAGCAAGTCTTTTAAACAAAATTTAAATGTAGCTTTGAACTGGGAAATCAAGAAAGGACTGAATCCCAAGCAATTATCTACCAATTGCACTTTGGTCTTGCCTTCCTCCTCTGTTTCTTACTCTGGCACCAAAAGATCACTACTGTCAACAACATTGTTTAGGATATGGCTTACATATTTGTTCTACAGAGGGACCGTTTTCCATTATTCTGGGTATCCTTTATCCATATTTTGTATAGCTCTATAACAACTGCATAAACTTGTTTGCAGAAATCATGTACAATCATTCCACAGTATCCATGAAAGGATTAGTTCAATGTTCCACAGATTCCAAAATTCGTGAATGCTCAAGTTCTTTGTATAAAATTACACAGTACTTTCATATAACCAACATAAATCCTCCCATATACTTTAAATAACTAATACAATGTAAATGCTATATAAATCATTGTTATACTATATTAATTAGGGAATACTAAAGAAAGAAAAAATCTACATAAATTCAGTTCAGATGAAATCTTTTCCCCCAATACTTGATCTGCAGTTGGTTGGATCCACAGAAGCAGAATATGTAACGTGGAGGACTGACTCTTCTACTAAAATTCCTCTGTGGGTCTGCCATATTATCACCTAGTAAAATTCCCACAGTATGACTGACAAGATGTGTGGATCTCTTCTTTTATATTTTGGAAAGACTATGAGCCATTCATAGGTTACCACACTTCAAATGGGGTAGGTCCATCCTTTCCATGAATGAAAAAGAGTTGTTACTAATCTGTGACACAAGGATTCAAGCAGGATTCCTGATGTTTCTGTGAGGAGGAGCCACACTTTAGGAAATTGGGCAATGTGGAGGTGCTATAATAATTTTGCTCTCAGCTTTACATGATTGTCCCAATCAAGTCACTAGAATCTCATTTATGTTTTGGGTGGAGTCCAGCAGAAACAAGCTAAGAGCTTATGCCAACCAGAAAACAGAGTGAGTGATTTCAGCAATGTTATAAACACTTCCAAGGAAGGATGAGATTTTAGGGTTGACTTGGAGATTTACAGAACTGTGTACCCTTAAAAGCCACTCTCAAAATATGCAGCTGAATGTCATTTATCTTTAGTTTTGTACTATTTCTTTGTGTACTGTGAGGCATGACTGTCGAACCAAATTTTGGTTCTCTTACTCTCAGCACGAAACTTTTCTTTCTCATGTAAGATTAATGTCAATAAAACTCCCTTATTGCACTATTAGATCATAAGTTGTACAATGTAAAAGCTAATAATTAGGTCAATGAGTCAGGCATAGAAATGAGGAATTGGGTGGAGCATACCAAAATTTTAGTTTCATGAGAATAGGAAAAAATGAGAAGAAATGTTATTTTAAAAGAGGAGTACAGATGCTTTTATTTAGTTTCTAAAGTAAATTATTATTCTATAATAACCATATTATTTTAACACATATAATTTTCCCAGAGATACTTTATTTGTAAACATTGGTGACTAATACTTACATCACAGTTTTCCTGTTTTCATCTTTGCCTCTTTGTTAAGTTACCATCTGTATACCACAGGCAAAACCAACTGGAATTGAAAAACCTGGTCGGTTGACTTGCGAGAGGTAGCCACACCTCACCATGGGAGCCTGGAAATGCCGGCTTTGCTACTAACTCTCAGTCCAAGTCATCCACACCTCAGAAACAGATCACCTCAATTTTCTCTTTCCTCTCCCTGAGCACCTATTATTTTTCTCTTATAAAAGACATGAATTCTTTCCATCTTTCTTCTACAAGAACCTGTCCTGATTCTACACTAAAGGTGATGTTCTGGAGATCATAATTCAAGTGAGAAAAGCCCTGGCCTCAGCCCACACCCAGGAAACTTAGGTCCTGCTCCCCCTCAGTCAGTCCTTGTCTGTCTGAGCTTAGGCGAAGTGTAGCTTCCCGTCCTCACTCTCCACCTTGGCACTGAGAGAGGGCTGGCCTGGATAGTGGATAGCATTCTATGACACTGATTTTTTAGGGGCTCCCTTTTTCTGTCCCCAAGTGATCCCCTCAATGTGTGCCTTAGAGTTTACAAAGTTCTTTCAAACCTTCATGGTTAAAAAAAAAGACTTTCCACACTCTTCTCATTCATTGTTTGCATCAGTTCCGAGGGATAGTGCACAGATTCTATGACCTTCATTTCAGGGAGAAGAAACACAGGCTAATAGGATTTATGATCTGCTCACTGGCTCACAGATTCCAAAGGGTGAAGTGAAGCCAGAGCCAAGAGCCATGCTTTTAGTAAGTTGTGACCTCTTCCCTGCTGCCACATTTTAGGACATAACAGATACTCTTCATTTCCAATGGTTGAAAACATGAACTCCAATCTGTTCATTTTTATTTCTGACATTCTTCCTTCATTATGAAGCTTCAGGGCCCTGAACAGTAATGCAAGGGACAGATTCAGAAAATGATTAACTTAAGTGTGCTTAACAAGGATTGTTTAAGTCACTAGAAAAAAGATGGCCAAGAATAGGGTGAGGGACGTGAGACCTTTGTCTCAGGCACAAAATCTATGCAGATACCAAATAAATAAATAATCAGAAATTAAGATGAAGATTTAGGGCTGGAGTGGTGGCTCGGTGGTTATGGTGCTTGTCTGGCATGCATGAGTATGCGAGTTCAAACCCCAGCACCACGTACACAACAAAGTGTTGGAGGAATGAAAGTCACATGAAAAACTAAATTAAAAAAAATTTGCTTCTCTCTTTCTCTCTCTCTCTCATGTCCCTCTTTCTTAAAAAAAAATTTAATGCAATTTTTTAAAATAAAAATTTCATAAGGCTGGAGCAGTGGTTTTGGTGCTTGCCTGGCAAGCACGAGGACCCAGGTTCAAACCACAGCACTACGTACACAACTAAGTGTTGGAGCAACTAAGGCCATGTGAAAAACTAAATAAAGTTGTTTCTCTCTTAAAACAAAAAAAATTCATGATAAAAAAACAAAAATTTAAATAAAGATGGGATCAGTATAGCGGAAAAGGGATAAAAATTATTTGAATAATTACATGAATGACATTTGCTCCCTGACTTCTGATTATGTAGGAAAAAATAAACCATTAGTTTAAGTTACTATTCATTGTTTTCTGTTACTCTTATTTGAAAGAATAATTTTAAGTCTCACTGACTGAACATGCCCTTTCCTAAAATCACATCATACACTGAGGAGGTGTACAATAAATATTTACTGATCTGAAAGAAATTTTCCATTAGTTGAAGATATTTACAAAATAAAATGCTTAAAGTTGTAGAGAAAATTCAAAATTGCTGAGACAGACAGACTAGAAAGGCAGTACTGAGAGGGCCGTAACAAGTAATCAATCAACAGAAGTAATAACAGTAGCTCAAGTTTACCGACTATTCATTATGTTTTGGAATGTTGATTTTGTTCCTAAGGTTTGAAACTTCCCCAAATGTGGCACATATATTTATTTGAGATCATGGACAGCGTCCAAACTATCAATTTATTCAGAGGATGAATTATTTATTAATGATTTCAGCTGCTACTATGCAATTCACAGCAGAAATTGTTTTTGCCAAACTCCAAGTTCCTGAACATCAATTCAAAGATAGACAAGACACAGTCTTGCCACTGATGGGAAGTCCCAGTAGGGAGTTTTGTCTCCCTGTGGTCTGTTTCCTTCTAGCCTCACCATCCCTATTCCTGTTTAGTGGGCTCCAGGTTGTCAGAGCTGCCAGCCATGGCAAGAGTGGCTTCCTACCCCCATTGTGGTAGTGGTGCCAGTTATGGGACTAGCATTGCAATTCACAACTTGACAGCTCTTCTTATGAAAACATGTTGATTCTACTTGAAGGTTAGGTTATCCAACTTTTTAGTCCTATTTCAGGTGAAATCTAAGTTCAACAGGCCCTGTGGGTTGACCAGAATTTTAATCCCCATGTTTGACATTGTTTCACCTGAAGGCTAAATGAATGAACAACAAATTTGTGGAACCAAATCCAATAATAACTGGGAGACTACCTACATAGATGTTAGGCACATTGTGTAATATCACAATATGATTGACGAACTTTCCCATAGTATCAATTTGAACTAGTAGCAATGAATCCAAACTTGCTTAGCAGGGCAAACTGTTATCATTCTTTGTGGATAGTAAACATCTAGTTAGTGATTATTACATAAATTAATAATTACAACATACCTTGCTTTTAAAGTGGTCTCAATTAGCTCTTATTTTTAATATATTTTTCCTTAATGTTCATAAGCATTTATTACATTCCTCTAGTGATATGTTGGGCATTTTACCACTATACAACTACTTAGTATGTGCTAAAAATTTAGTACATGCTCCAGCACCATGCAAGCAATCTTACATCTGTGAAATTAACTCTAAAACTTTGTAACTGAGAGTAAAAGTTCACTATACTTATTTTAAATGGTTTTTTAACTACAGCAAGCTCTTGTATTAAGCCATAACCTCATTTCCAGTAGGTATGAAATAAGCTGACAAATTGTATACTTCTTTGAGCCTATTATTTTATGTTTTTGACATATGCAAATGGTTTCTAACTGTTAAAGAACGTAACACAGACTAAGAAAAAGGAAACCTGGGGTATGGTTCATGCTCTCAGTGGCTATAAAAATTTGGTGAAATTATTCCTAGCTTGGGCTCTGATCATTTTTTTATGTAAATACTCAACAAAGGTGTTTTTTAGTTAACATCTTCCCAGATTCTATTTTCATAAACACATATTTCAGTCAATTAATTCTTCAATCTGTTCACAGGGAAGAAGTATGTTCCATTAACACTACATCAAGTTTCCTGTATAGTGTCACATCTGAGACTGTGTTGACAAATTTAAATGCTAAATGTAAATCTATGCTTGTTTAGGCAGAAAAATGTATGTGTACTATTGTGACTATATAATACATTAATATACTATAAATTAATATGTAATTTGCTATGAATACATATTCATAAAAGTTATTTATAAGAAAGATGCAAGGTTTTATGAAGTGGTTTTTAACTCTCTCACCTTTGTCTAGACCTTGATTTTAGCACCTTTTGTAATATAATTATTAGTTTCTTTGCCAATGTTCCCTACAAGTCAATGGCTTCTTCAAAAGTTTGACATGTATATCATCACCCTCCTGAAGCTAGCACCATAATTGGTACATGCAAGGAATGCATTAAATATTTGCCATATGAAAGTGTTCAACAGTCATCTGAGGATATAAATGATAGGCAAAGCTCTTTTTATATTATCTAGGTTCTGGCACAAGTATGCTATTTTTTGATGAAGAAATGTCTTGTTTCCAAAATTACACTACTATCCTCTAAATGCTTATATAAATTGCAGTTACAATTAGGAAACCTCTGACATAAAATCTAAATATGATAGGATAAATATTGCATAAGTTGCTATAATTTTTTATTAAAAAATTTATTTGTTGAACAATCATACAAATTTTTAACAAAATAATATATAATGTATATAGATTCTGAAGATTAGATTTACCCCAAAGAGTGCCTACCCTTATCCCTCCCTTCCCCTTCCCATAACATCTCTAAAAAAGTATTAGGTTGTGTAACATTACACCTTATCTGGTTTTAACACATGATAATAGACCACCTTTCTCAATGACCAGGGTCTAGTTCCAGCTTCCACAGATGAGTGAAGACATTCGACCCTTGGTTCTCTGGGTTAAGCTGATTTCACTCAGCATAATTTCTTTCATAGCCATCCATTTACTTTCAAAGGCTGCAATATCATTGTTTCTAATTGCTGTGTAAAATTCCATTGTATATATGTACCACAGCTTTGGGATCCATTCATCCAGTGAGGGAAGTTGCTGTAATTTTAATCATCAGTAAAACTGTTCAAAAATAAACCTGAAAAGTGGCTAATTCCAGGTGGTAGTACAATTCCATAGCCATGTTCTAGGTATTCTAAAAAGCATAATTATGTATATAACAAAAATTTTCATACCACAATTAAAGCAATGTATTAATTTGTATTAAATATTTTGTAGATCTGTGAGAAAAAATATTAAATAACCTGCATGTCTACCTGCATGCCACCATTGTATCTTTCCCTTTACTATAGAATAGTCAATCCTCCACACCCACAATCAGAATTCTCATTAGATCAGGGTGACCCACTTTCTATAATTCCATGAATAGGAAAATTAGACCTTTCTTCTAGTTATATATGATATTCTCATTAATTAATGAGAACAATTTTCCTAAGGCTTCTGCCTAAAATAGGGTCCCAGTCCAGTATATAATTTACTGAATTGAACTGGTTATGTTATACCGAATATAAAAGCAGGTAAGTAGTGTTTCGTATGATCACTGGTAAATATAAATGAAAATAGGAAAAGTTACAAGTCAAAATAATTATTATGAGTATCACAATTATGTGATAATATTAAGTATTATTATTGTGGTAATAATATTATTAAAGCCCTGTGATAATCAAGTTTACTATTTATTGAACATTTAATGTTTACTAGGCCCTGGGCTAACTGCTTTTCAAACACTATCTCTTGGAATTCTCACAACATCCTGAGATCTGAGGTCCAGGTGAGTGACATTGTCCCAGTTTGCATAGCCCATAGGTGTCAGAACCAGGTCTTACACCTCATTCAGCTGGTTAGCTGATCCCCGTGCCCACACTCCTTAATCACTTAGCACAGATACCAGGGAGACATGTTAGTTTAATACTGACACATGCTATACGGATCCTGTGGCTGTAGTAGCCAATCTGTGAAAATTTCCAAGTGGATTTTGTTCACTACTGACTTATGCCCCTTCCTTCAATAAAGTGAACACTTGATCACAGACAGCAGGGCCAGGGTCACTGAGTGGGTGGAACAGGAAGTGTGACATGCCCCAACATGACCACCGTTGTCAGGGAATGTTCCACATTGGATCACTATTTCTCCTTAACAAACGAAACATCTGCACATGGTTAGTCCCCTTGCAAATACGAGAAATCAAGGCACAAACTCACTCATTCAAGAGCAAATCCAGGTGAATGGTTGGGAGAGTAGAGCCAGTGGTACTAAGGCTATACAAGGACTACACATGTAGCCATCAGAGTCTTATCTAGCTAGACCTTTGACATCAGTCTCATTTAATTTGAATACAATTTTATTCAAGTTAATTGAAAGTAGTTGTTTTGTACACTTCAACCATTTCATGTGGACTTGTATCTTAATGAGAAAGAAATTTTACAATCTTTGCCAAAAAGACACTCCTGCGTGGAAGAACCCTTGCTTTCTTTAATCTGATGTGACTCCTTATACTACAGTCTCCTACAGGAAATCTTACTTGTGTCTAAAGAATTGCGGTCGTAGGCCATATCACTGAAGAAAATCTATGACTTCAATGATCACCAAATTTCAGAACGTACTCATTTTCATTTTTATCCTGTGTGTACATTTATTCTGTTATCTCCAACGTTACTTGACTTTTGCACTCTGTATTAGTCAGGATAAGCTAACTCTTACTAACAATCAATCCCAAATTCTAGCAAATATCACAATAAAGCTTATTTCTCTCTCTAATCCCAGTTCCTAATCAGAAAAGCAGGCAACTTTGTTTCCACACCTGTAAACGTGCCAACTTTCCCCCCCTTTCCATCACACTACTGATCTGTCTGAAGTCACTGCAAGAGAGCTGGGAAACATGTGGCCAAAGGAGGGGAAAATGGATATTGGTGAGTTCTAGCAAGCTTTGCCACACACCACCTCAAGTAGATGAGGATTTTCCTAGTACAGGGCTCTAGTATTTCATAAGTAAATAATATAAAGTAAAAATTAAAGAAGGTGCTAGTTAAAATATGTTGCCATTTATAATGAACTATTCCATGGGCTCTAGTAAAAGCTAACTTGATGAACACCTGTAAAACAACAATAACCTTCCTCCCAACCACTCAATTATCTTACAGAAGTGAGAAAACTGACATGAATTTTAAATAAAACAATGAAATATGTGATGAGCTAAGCTACCTCAATTTTCCAATAGAAAAAAGAATTCTTCCTTCCCTTGTCATTGCTCAGTCTACAACATACCAATGGTATAAAACATACTGATTCATTCAGTGTGTGTGGATGAAAACAATTATCTAAGAGGAAAATATAAGAAACATAAGTGACCAATTCCAAATATCTCCGATTACTTCAAGAAGCAGGTGCTATTGCCTTAAAAACAGACTGGTATTGCTATGACTTAATATATTCATAACAATTTACCTCTAATAAGCAAGAATGCAATACTTTTAGAATTTATTTTATCTAGTATGTATGTCCTAAAGAATAATGAATTCTTTAATTCAAAAATATGATTTATAAAAAGAATGAGAATCCAACAATTTTAGAATATATTTTGTTCAGTTTGTGTGTCCTCAAGAATGAAGAGTACTTAATTAAGAACATGACATTAAAAGAATGAGAAGAGGGGCTGGAGTGGTGGCTCAGTGGTTACGGCACTTGCCTTGCATGTGCAAGTATGCGGGTTCAAACCCCAGCACCACGTACACAATGGATGTGTGAGCAATGAAAGTCCATGAGAAACTAAAACTGATTCTGTCTTTCTCTCTCTCGCTGTCCCTCTCTCTTTAAAAAAAAAAAGAATGAGAAGAGAAGTCAAGCCAGGAGGAAACATTTGTAAAAATTATATCTGATTAAAGCCTATTGTCCAAAATTCACAAAGAACTCGTAAGAAAAATGAACAACACAACTGCAAAACGTCCAAAAGATCCAGACAGACAGCTCACCAGAGAAGAGATACAGATGGCAAGTAAGCAAAAGAAAATATGTTTTGCAACATATGTCATCAGGGAAATGCAAATTAAGACAAAGATGAAATAACATCATACACCTTTTGTAATGCCAAAAATCTAGAACACTGCCAACACCGAATACTGCTTAGGATGTGGAGCAACATTCACTACTGGTGGGAATGCAAAATGGGATAGTCAGTTTGGCAGTTTCTTATAAAATGAAACAATACTCTTATCAGCAATGATGCTTCTTGGTACTTACACAAAGGAGTTTGAAATTTAAGTCCACACAAAAACTTGAACACAGATGATTATGGTATCTTAATTCATTATGGCCAACATTAGGAAGCAAACAAAAAGTCTTTCAGTAGGTGAATGACTTGGTACATCTAAACAACGGAACATTATTCAGCGATAAAGAGAAATGAGCTTTCATGCCATGAAAAGATATGTAGGAACTGTAAAGACATATTACCAAGTGAAAGAGGCCAATCTGAAAACACCATATACCGTTTGATTCCAACTATATGATGCTCTGGGAAAGGTGTAACTATGAAGACGGCAAAAAGATCAGTGGTTGCCAGGGGTTGAGGGCTGGAGGAGATGAATAGGCAGAGCACAAAGGATTTTTAGGGCAATGAAATTTCTGTATGATACTATAATGACAGATAATATCATTATGAATTTATTAAAACCAATGGTGTATACACCATACCAAGAGTGAACCCTAATGCAAACCATTAGTTTTGAGTGATGATTGATTGTTTTTTAAATTGGTGAAAGCTGAGTATGAGGTACACAAGAGTACATGGAACCCTCTATATTTTCTGCTCAATTTATATGTGAAACTGAATTGCTCTAAAATAGTCTATATTTTAAAGAATATGATTTATAATGAAATTTTAAAATGTAACTTCAAAGAAAGTTAGTATATCAGCAACAGTATCAATAACACAATGACTTTTCTTTAGTTTGACTTTGCTTAGATATTTAATGAATACTTTTTTTTTTTTTTAAAGAGAGAAGGACAGTGAGAAAGAGAGAGACAGAGAGAATCAATTTTTACTGAGTTTTTCACTTGGCTTTTGTTGCTCTGACACTTAGTTGTGTACGTGGGTGCTGGGGTTCAAACCTGTGTACTTGCGCATACCGGGCAAGTGCCGTAACCACCAAGCCACCACTCCAGCCCCTAATGAATACTTTTTGAGGCAGGGTTTCATTATATTGCCAGGCTGGCCTTAAACTCCTGGGCTAAAGTCATCTTCCTGCTTCTCCCTCCTGAGTAGCGTGACTAGAGCTTGTGTGCCACTGTGTACAGCTAATACATATTTTAAGCACCCATATTCAAACTGTAGGAGATTTGGAGTTATATACATAGAAGGACGTGGTATTAGAAATGTTCCTTAAGCCAGGGATCCATAGCAAGCCCCTCTGGATTTAAAGTCATTAATTTCTATTATTGTCACAGTGCCTGACCAATAGCCCTTAATCTGATTATTTTTCCTGCTAGTCTAACCAAAGCTATTCCACCACTGTCTTATATCAAGTGCAAATTAATTCCTAATATAAGCATAAGAGCTAATATAAAAAGTTTTAAAAATTTGTTTTGCTATTTAACTTTGAAATGCCTTAGAACTTTGATTAAGAAATTGTGTTATTTCCTACAGTGATTTTCTTTGCCTGAATTCAAATTATAGTATATTCATCCATAGTCAACAGTATCAGGACAGTGGAGGTACAATTAATGTCCCAATAATTCCTTAATTGGAAAGCTTCCCTTTGCAGGGGAGATTCCATTATTTGCATCTCATTATGAATATTTTCCAAAAGGCCTCCAAACTTATAGCAACACTAAAAGTGGTTTGTGACATCATAATATGCTAGCTATGCCATATAAATGATGATATACCAAATCTTTTACAAAGTATTGATTATACACAATATACAGTGTTTCCTTAAAAATGCATAACATAATCAGTTCACAATTCACAAGAAGTCTTCTACTGTTTTCTCACTATAGCAAAGCTATTTTAAAACTACATTTTAAGCTATGAATAGAAAACAGGAAGAAATTATGATATTGACTTAAGTAATGAATAGTTTGTTTCTTGCTGGGTGAATATGAAAACAGTCATAAAAAGAAAGAATTCCTGCTCTAGGCTATCTTCTAGTAACCTAGAGCAGTAATTCCCTTTTTATGACTATGGAAAGAAGATTAACCAAGCAAATTATCTAATACTCTCCACTACTATCACATTTTACCAGACCTGTGTATGAATAAACTTTTAAGAAGATGCCAAGAAGAATCCAAGCCATTCACATTTATTATACAGTTCTGTGAGCTAGACACCGTACTAAACTGAACAATGAAGGTAATTGCTGGAATGACGGCTGTACTCAAGGTCTAATGAATGACACAATTTGCATACCTCAAGATGGCAAATATATAGGAACAAAAAGATATTTCCTAGGTTTTACATTATATTCAGGACTTTGTAAAATAGAAAATTAGAGAAAACAAAAAGGTAATCCAAAAGTAAAAAAAAAAAACAAAACTCAGAACCTAAGCAAGGGAAAAAAGTGTGATCATAGCAGAGTACTTTGCTCTAAAGATCACAGAATTTGCACAGCCTACCTAACATAAATGCCTTTTATTCATTTTTAAACTTTACAATAAACTTGATGCCAAACATGAAAGTTGTAATAATGGTGTTAATTATGACTGCAGAATGAATAAATACCATATTGACAGTGTAAAATTAAAAATAAAAATATAGTGTAGAAATTGGAAGGGGGAATGAAGAATAAAGAAAATATAGAAGTATTTATATTTATGTCTTACAAAACATGAGATCAAAAGCACTTCCTATGGCTCAGGGGAGGAAAATACAAGTGTATGTCATTTATACTTAAGGAAGGTGTGTGGGTATAGCGGAGCCGAATCCTCTTTCCTATGATGATAGGAACTCATATAATCAAGGACTAACAGACAACACACATTTATCATTTAGAAATATAAATAATAGACTACCAGGGAATTAAATAGATTTAGAATATAAATAAGAGACAACCATAAGAAATACAATTGGACACAGAACAATTGCTTCTGAGAAACAACTGAGGATGGAAAGGAATGGAGTGACCAAGGATGGTTTCCATTACAAGATTCTGTGAACCTTTTTGCTTCTGTGTGTGTACCTTTGTATCCTGGAAGTTTTCTAAGTATTAGATCTTATTAGTGATGACAAAGAAATCAATCTAAGCAATCAACTATAATTCCACCTAGTTGACCCCTAAGAAACTTTTCACAGCACAATGAGTTTTGTATGTAGAGAATATTATAAACAAAGTATATATGAGAGAGTAAGACTAATCTTTTAAAAAACAAGAAACAGGCAGAGGGTTCTTAAGAGTCAAATCAGGTGTAGAAGTGGTGTGTGGTGCTCAACCTTTCATTTCACTGCCATAATGTACAGTTCCATCACCACTGACAGGGTCCCATCAGAGGGTAAAGTGGGCGATTTCTCTGTGTTTTCTGCCTCAGAGCTGCTTAGCCTGAGAACTGGCACATCCCAGAAGCCAGGAGCCCAGGATAACTGATGAGACAGAAGTCTGTAGATTGATGCCCAGGCTCTCATCCTCCAGATACAGGACTTCTTTATGGTCCAAGAATTCTCAGTAGATTTGTATTTCAGTAGTTCATGTTGGTAACCAGCCTAAAATATCCCCCTTTATTAGCTTTCCCACTTTCTCTATTTATTCTCTTCACATATTTACTCCTAGAATCAACTCTCAAACTATCTGTATCCAAGACCTTGTCTTAGGCTCTTAATGACCCAAAATAAGACATAAGAGGTCTAGGAATCAGGGCTAATGCTAAGACATATGAATGCCTGAATTAGGCCAATTATTTGGCACTCCTCCAACTATTGAGAAACATTTCTTTAGCGTTTAAGAAAAATTCCAGGATGCAAAGAAAGGAAAACTTGTTACAAAAGTAAGAATATTCATTTTAGAATACTAGAGCCATGCAATATTTCATTTCAGTTACAGTCTTAGAATGGCATGTTTTACATTATGCTGTACTTAAGTGCCTGTGAAGTTTTTTATATTCCTCTGTAATATTCAACATTCAGTGCAGGAAACAGAAACTAATGTTTTCAAGCAGAGGAAATTATATGCTTACATAATGGTGTTAGGCTGGAGGAAGAAAAGTCAAGGAACCAACACCCTACGTTGGAATCCATGGTACCACTATTTTGACTGAAGCCAGAGGACAGCGATCTGCTTCTGCCATTGCCACCACCACCAATGATATCCTAGTTGCTCCATATTAATGACAATGATGAATAATAGAACATGGGATTCAGCTGCTATCAGAGTTAAGTCTGAGCTGTTTTGGCTGCCTTTTCCCTCTAAAAAGCTCATTCAAGTGCATTTCACTGGAAGAAGATCCAGAAATACTGAAGATCCAGGACAACAGCCCTAAGGAAGACAGGAAATGTGGTCTTCAGCATACTAACTCTTGCAAGAGATGATATATGAAGGACAGCAAAAGCAGTCGGAATGGATGCCAAGTGCAATAGACAATGTTTGGCACAGGCTGCTGAGCAGTTACCAGCATCCACAATTAGCTGCTGCCCATGTTTAACTGCCAAACAAAAACCAGAACAAAATCAAAACATTCCATCCAACCTTGCATGATACAACTGACCCTTGCATAAACAAAACATAACAAACTCACCATCTCCTAAAAAGAAAGGTATACTTAGAGGTTCAAAGTCTACTCATTATGGCCATCTAGTGATATACATTTTGCTTCTAGTAGAGTTATAACCTTACCTTGATATTCTTTAAAATTACATATTTTACCATCATTCATATGCCTTATATCAAATAGGAAGAGGATAAGAGAGGTGACATTTTTTGGCTGATATACAAATAGGAATATAAAACAGGGGAAATACGCAAAAGTAACTCAGATTTTGTTATAGTAGTTATTCTATCCTGAGTAATATATATGAAGACAACTAATCCCACAGGTATAAGCCTATTGCCTTGTTTTGTCTATTATAAAATAATTTGGGGATATGAAACAATGTTCTGTGACATACTATGATTATTAAAGCATTCAGTAAGTTCACAAATGGATGATGTTGCCAGAAAATCCATTCCAGATTAAGTAAGAATGAACTGGTGCACCCTCCCCTGATGGGAGCCACCGAGTGGCTGTTATTGCAAGTATGGTCTTATATCACAAGGTCAGCACTAAACTGCTGTGGGCAGGTTGGGCAGAGGTGCCAGTCAGATGAGTCTTGCTAAGAAATCCATTCTGTTTGAGCCCATATATAGCCTCCCTCCTTGCATGTATTGTTTTTCTGTGACTGCTGTAACAAATTACTGCAAAATTAGTGACTTAACAGAAATTTATTCTCTCACAATCCTGGAGTCCAGAATTCTGCACTGGAGGTGTTGGAAGATCTGGATGCTCTCTGAAGCTCTACCAGAGAACACCTTCCTCATCTCTCCCAGCTTCTGCTGGCCGCCAGCATGCCTGAGCTGCATCATTGCAATCACTGCCCTGTGTTCACACCACCTTCTCTTCTCTGCATCTTGCTCTTATAAGAACACATGTTGCATCTCAGGATCCTTAACTTAATGACATCAACGAGACCTTCTTTTCAAAAATGGTGATGGTTACCGGTTCTAGAGATGAGGCCCTGATCACCTTGGAGCCACCATCCAGCCCACTGAACTGTTTTGTTTATGAACCCATTCAGCAAATCTAGTACATCCAGGGAAAGAGACTAATTTTCACAGAATGGATCATCCTGCCCCTCTGTTTATTAAAAGCCTCTTCTGTGTGCTTTTTATGGGAATTTACATGGAACACAACAAGTGTCACACTCAGAACTCATCACCATTCCTTAGTTTTATTCCAAGTGTTTGATCTTTTGGCCAAACCATTACCAAATTCATAACTCTTGCCACTTTTTTTCTTTCTAATAAAACTCAGCGACCAGACATACGGCCTAAAGTCCTCTCATAGGCCACTCCTAAGTGAAGCTGTAATGCTGTCCCAGTAACTTCCAGCTGGTGTTTGGATATTATATGGAATAACTTATATACCAAGTTCAACTGTTTTCTTTTTCAATGTCTCATGAGAGGCTCAGCATAAATTAGAAGTAGTCCAAGATGTTATTTAAATGAAGCAGCTTTAATGAAGAGACTGCCTGTAAAGTGTAGATAGTGGGACTAGAACAGCGACTCAGAGATTAGAGCACTTGCCTGCCATGCTCAAGGACCTGGGTTTGAAGCCCAGAATCACACATACAACTAAGTGTTGGAGAAACAAAGGCCAGATGAAAAAATAAATAAAAATTATTCTCTCTTTCCTCTCTCTCTCACTCTCTCCCTCTCGTAACTAAGAAGGAGGAGGAGGAGGAAAAAGAGGAAGAGGAAAAGAGGAGGAGAAAGAGGAAGAGGAAAAGAGGAGGAGGAAGAGGGGAAGAAGAAATGTAGATAGTGATAAATACAAACAAGAGATGGTGAGGTACCAGGAAACGGGCAAGAGTGTGGTGCTATTTTCATCCCTAGGGTGAGGGAATAAGGAAATAAAACTTTTCTTGTGCTCAATGTCAATTAGAACCATGAAGAAGAGGCTTCCCAGCTGAGGGTGTGTGGAGGGAGGGAACAAGGTTTAGAGATGCAACACCAAAGCAGGGAAAGAACATGAATGCATCTTACCTACTCTGGAAGCTTTTGATCTCCTGTTGGTACCTCTTATTGATTGGACCAACTGGAAGCCAGTTAAAGGGAGCTGTCTTAGTACACTTTCTGTTGCTATAACTAAATACCACAAGCTGGGTATTTTATAAAGAAAAGATTTATTTAGCTCATGGCTCTAGAAGGCCAAGAGCATGGCACCAGCATCCACTTGGCATCTGGAAGATTTTTTCTTCTGGGTGAAGATATTGCAGAAAGCATCAAAGGGCAAGACAAAGCAAGTCAGGTGGAGGGCTCCTTTGTATAATAAAGCCACTCTCAACCCACCAAACCATAGATAGATTAATTCATTCATTAGGGATGACCACGCCCCAATATCCAATCACCTCTGATGGTCCCATCTCTAAACACAATTAACTATGACTTGAGAGATTAAGTTTCCAATACATGAATTTGGGGGACACATTCAAATCATAGAATGAGCCAAGATGATTTCATCCAGATGGTTCACCATTTCAAGACACAAAACAAGGCAAAATAGGTGAGTGGTAAGGAAACACAGTCACCAACATAGAACTTTCATTAAGTCTGGTGTGTGAGCCGAGAGAGAAGTGGTAATGCAGCAAGAGAAGGTGCAATGGTCATCTGAGGGCAGCTCTTACTGCTTACCTATGTCTGCCTAGCTTTCCACCTGATGAAGGATCACTGCTGTGTGTGCCCTAGTTTATCACACTGGGCCAGGCAATATGCAGTAAATAATGGGCAGCTCAGTTTACATAATCATTTTATATTCTGAGGTCATATACACAATCTCTAGCATGGCCCACAGGCAATCAGGCCCACAAGATCTGTTTCTTAATAGGTATTTGGGGACTAGGTCATGACTTTTCTAAAACCCTAAAGGATTGCACTGTACTTTTAAATAAAGGGTTGCCAGATGCTGCCTACAGAATTGCTTTGTGCCATACACTTCAAGAAACTTTTCATCTGTTGTATCTTAAATTCAAATAGCAGAGTAGCTCATACTGCAATTCATAGTTGATACAAATAATTCTCTCTTATTCTAGACCTTGTTCAGAACCAGTAGTCTGGTGAGTTAACTGATATGAGTCAAAACAACACTTTCAAATGTGCATATGTTGCTTCAAATGCTAACAAGATGGGTAGAAATTATTGAGTTTCTTTAATAGTGATGGGTGGTAAAGTGTAGCAATTTTCTTTCACTAAGGTGGAAAGTCAACCTGCTGTAGACCATTGGACTGCCATAAATTTTACTGATATCGTGGCCCCTGAATTTATACCACTTGTTTTCATTACCACCTCTGGCACATATGTTCCTTTATCAAGGAATCTGTGATACCTGCTACTTCCTACTCACAATCAACATGATGTTATCCATGTAGAGGACCAAAGTAATGTCTTAAGGCATGATGAAACAAACCAGGATCCCATGGACTAGATTCTTACAGAAAACTGCATGATTGACATTGTTCTAAGGTTAGATGGCAAACATAATAGAGATTATACTGTAAAGTGAAAAAAATGCTTTATTATCACTACTGAAAAGGAGAAAAAAATTTGATGGATTTTAGCTAAATATTAGCTTCCAAAATTTTGTTATATTTGCTTCAATTAGTTGACTACATCTGGAACAGCTATTGAACTTGGATTTACAGGATTAAATTGTTAATGATGATAAATGTCATTCTCCAAGACTCTCCAATTCTGTTTAGGTCAAATTAGAAAGTTAGATGGTAGTATAACAAAATATCATCACCCTCGAATCCTTCAGAATTTGGAAGGTGGCATTCATTCAGAAACATAGCATTACTTTTGGTCTATTGTTTCAATGGGGTGGAGATATTTTAGGAGCTTCAACTTTGTCTTTGATACCATAGTGGCTCTCATTTCATGAGACGGAAAGGCAACCTAGGGAATAAGTGTGTCTAATTTGTCTGTAATTGCAGGAACTGGGGAGGGTGTAACAGGGGACCCACCATGCCACTGTGAGATGGACTCAGGCCAAAACTGTATTATCACTTGGTGTCTGTAAGCCCCCATTTTGACTTATGACCAAAGTAGTAATTTTGGTGCCTGATAATCATCAGCAGCTGAGTCAGTGCCCCGGTAATCCCCCACACTCCAGTTCTCTTCTCTACTGGTGAAAGCTAGGAAGATTATTTGTATTTATATTCCTTATAACAACACTGCAGGGAATTTCCTTAAGGGAACCTCATGTTCCTTTCACTTAAGAAGCTCTGGGTCTGTGTATACTGTGTATATGGGGATTTTTCAGGGGCTGTGTCTTTCCATTGTGGTAATTCAAGTCAGGTCTGTGTTCACTAGATTCAGTGACACTTATCAAGCAGGACTTTACTAGGTTGCCCAACTCTTTCAATCCTAGGTATAATCATAATGATGATGCCATCTGCCACAGATATCCACAGGTGAAGTTGTTCTAATAACCACTCTGGCTCTGGTGTGCATGACTAAAGTCATGTCCACATTATCTCTAACATTTAAGTACTATCATTTGGCCTCTCATACCTGTGATGCTATCATTCCCACTGAAGTTGGGCACCATTTCAGAGACAGTCTCTTTCCTTCCTCATCATTCCCACTCTACAGAAAAGAGTCACTACACAATTTTTCAGAGATGCTGGTGGTCCTTACCAATGTGTTTCTCAGAGATAGTGAGGGAATGGTCAAGTGGCTCACATATGATAAACCTCCAACATTATTAGCTCCATAAGCCTTGAATTCCCTCCACATCATTCCAATTCTGAATTTCTAACATGCATGTCATTTTAACATAGGGTACATCTGAGTCCAGGTTTCAATTGAACAACTGACAAATCATTAAAACAATACCTCATTGTGAAATTCCTGCCCCAATTTAAGAATTTCCAGTAAGTGCACTTGTATCAATAATTTCAGTGAATTCCAAAGATATGTTTCTTCCTGCCTTGTTTAGCACCCTGACAATCTATTCCTATACATTCCTGCAGAAGAAAATTAGCCAACTCCTATCATGCTAAACTACTTCCTCCAGGATAGATTTTTGCAGTTGTCCATCCTCTGGGTCAGTCTATGATATATTCTTCTTATAGAAGCTAGCTAGCTGCAGTGGCATGTGCCTGTAGCCCCAGCTACTCAGGTGGCTGAGGCAGAAGGATCATTTGAGCCCAAAATTATGAGTCTAGCCTGGGCAACATAGTGACAACTGGTCCCAAAACAAAAACATGAAATCAGAAATAATTCTCCTTATAAATCTGATGACACTGAAAAAGTAGAAAGCAGGTTTAGGGAAGACCAGCAACTCCTTGAAAGGGAACTACCCTGACTGAGGTCATTATAGGATCTTAAGGAACAAAGGACTAATGTCACTTGAACTCCTTTTCTTGGTGAGAGATGTTCAAAGGAATTTAGAGATTCATGTTCTCAGATTCATCCAAATCTACCCATATATCCCTATTCCAATTCTGTGACCCCCATCCTTTCACAATCGATGCCATCACTTCCACACAGCACAAAACCGAGGCTGTGAACTTAAATTTCTGTTTTGAAACCCACAGGTCAGATTATTTTCTATGATGTTCCAGGTCTTCAGCTGTGAGATAAATATGGTCTCACAGGACAGCCACAGAGGACACCTTCTCAGGCATCTTCTTGGGTCAGTCATAGAAAGACACAAACATGTCTTTGCTGTGAGTCACGAATTTAAAACATGAACTATTTTCTTTCTGTAGGCACCGCAGTGCAATCAGAAGCAGCTTTGCCACTCAAGTCTTTACACTCCCCATTTGCATCGTTAATAGTGCAGTGCAGCTGCCACTAGTCTTGCCAAATGCTTGCCTTTAATAGCCATTCCATTCTAGTTGATAATTTAGCTATTTGCTTCATAGAAAACAGAATTCTGTTTCCCACTGAACATGAACATGAATTATTATTTCCAAAAACTCAACTAAGCCAGATAGGCAATCCCATATAATTTTTAGGAATCTATTATTTGATCAAATTTTGGTGCTGAATGCTGCTTCATTAGGTAGGATTCAATGCATGGAATTAGTTTGCCACTCAAGGTATTTCAAGCAGTACAAGTTTTAATTCTAAGGATTAGATGCTTATAAAATTATTGGTAACTTGGAAAAGTAAAGTTCAAGGAGCTACACTTAGTCTTAGACTTCAAATGTCTGTTTCCACATCTGCCATAATTGCCATCACTATTATCACTGACTGTACTCACAAAATTGGTACAAAGATAGTAGAACATGCAATCCAGCTGCTGCCAACACTGTAGGAACACATTTATCAATCGCAGTACTACAGGAAGATGACCGTCACCACTTCTACCTTCTTAAAATTTCAATTATGTTTGTCTCATGTTTACAAAAACAAGATTAGCAAGAGAATCACAAGCACACAAGGGAATCTGAGAGATTAATTTTTAGTTCTTCAGACTCTAATACTGAAGGAGAGAAGAGAGAATATACTAGAAGAATGGGACTGAATTAATCGCACCTATAAACTTCTAACACACTAACTGGAAGATGCTGCTGGATTTCTGAAGTGGTAAACCTCTAAAATGTACCTTTCAAATCTCAACTCTAATGATAAGATTAAAAAATGTGTTCCCCAAATTCATCTCACTGTTTTGCCTCACAAGTTCATATGCTATTTTTCTTTCTTTTTAACTTTTTTTATACCTTCATTTATTTGTTTATTTAACTCAGGGCCTCATGTGTGCTAGGAAAACACTTTACCACTGAGTTATGTGCCCAGTGTGCTATATGCTACTTTTCTTTATGGAGGAGAGACCAGATATCACTTTTACAAGGGCTTACCATAATAATTCAAACAAAATAAAAATGCTTAGTGTTGTGGACCAAATATAGCTTTGAAGAGCAGTTATTTGTTCTTTATAACCATGTTATGTCTTTATTAAACTTTTATGACAAGAATTGAAATAGGAAATACTTGAAATTCAACTGTACATAAATAGCTGGTAGTCTATCATATTCTTATAAAAAACATACACGTTGTATGGCATCCCCAGGTTAAGGAAATTAGAACATAAGCTGCACTAAAAAGTGAGGCAAGACTGTTGCTAACATAATGTTACCCATCACGAAAGACTGATCATCTACCCACTCTCTCGTTGCCACACAGTGGGTAACCATTGTTCTTGAAAGACTGGTTCTGAAGATATCTTCCTCACAGGGAGGAGAAACTTAGTTTCTGTAATAGATGACAAAGAAGGAATTTCAACTGGATACTTTCCTTTTTCCCAAATACCAAGAAAAAAATTTTTTTGAATTGAGAAAAGGAGCATCCCAACTGACTTCATTAATGCCCCTCCACCAAAAAAAAAAAAAAAAAAAGGGGTCAGGGATTCAGGGATACCTAGAGACTGCAAAGTACCTGGGAAATGTTTATGCACTGATGATGTACTCATTATTTATAACTCACAGCATTGTATTTAAATTAGGAAGTAATGAATGTTGAGATATTATCTTTTTAAAAATGGCTGTATTAGCTGGGTGCAGTGGGGAACACCTATAATCCCAGCAACTTCAGAGGCTGAGGCAGGAGAATCACAAGCTCAAAGCCAGCCTCAGCAACTTAGCAAGGTCCTAGACAACCTAGCAGGACCCTCTCTCAAAATAAAAAATAAAAAGGTTTGGGAATGTGGCTTTGTGATTAAGTGCCCCTGGGTACAATCCCAAGGAAGGAGAGAAGGAAGGAGAAAGAAAGGAAGAAAGGGTGGAGTACATTATTTAAACCAGAATTCCAGGGTTTTTAAAATGTAGGATGCCTTTTAATTTGGTCATGAGACCTTCTGATAGCTGCATTGTATAGCATGCATTTAGTCTGAAAGGAGATACTAGTTTAAGAACACATTCCCAGGGAAAACCTTGCAAATGAGAATGGTGAAAAAGTCAATAAATCCAAATTAAGTTTCTATTTATGAACAAATGCGTCTCAAAGGTATGAAGGAAAATCTGTCCATGTGGGGATGTATTACCATGCCTTTACACGGTAAAATGAAAATGACAATAAACAAACCTCTCGGTTCTACCTTTTAAACAGGAAAAAAAATTCTCAAAGGACACAATAAAATCTGAAGAAGTCTGAAAGAACACCAAGGGTAATTCAATTACCCCTTGCCCACCTAAAACTCCTGTTAACTTCATTATTTAACAACTAGGAACCAACCACCTTCTTCAGTCAAAGGTTCTTCTGGTGGTATACTCTAGAATCTGAATGATCCTCATGTGGAAGTGGTTCTATATATTAACTGCTTTTAATTAAAGTCTAAGAATCTCAGGACTCACAGCATCCTATCAAAAAAATGTGCCTTTAAATTCACAGCTGTGCCTTCCCTCTGCAATTGATATTCAGAAAGCCAACTTGTAACACTTACATGACTCATGTTTTGAAACAAGAAATCTGTTTCTTCTACTCTTCCTTTTCACAACCATTCTTGTCATTCAGAAGTCATCTGCCTAGAACACCAACAATGATGAAGAGTCTACAAAGAATTGCTGTTAAAGAATTGCTACCCAAGTTCACTTGCCAACGTTACTTACATGCTGAGTAGCAGGTGACGGACGTCTCCTTCAGAGGGTCTATGACTACTGCTTGGGTGTAGACAGCTCAGCCTCATAGTGCTCTCAGCTCTGCAGCTCCAGTTAACACCCAGTAGGAAGCTTAAATCTAAGTCACCCATGTCTGAGCTGAGCATGCCAGCTTATTTCTGGATATCTGTAGTCATTTTTTCCTCAACATGGATAGTGTTGTGAATTCAGCCAGCAGAGATTATGGCTATAACAAGGAAAGAGTTGAGAGAGTGTGAACAACTGAGTGTGGTGTTACATCGTAATGAGGGTGAAATTCAAAAAGACTGCTCGGTATTCACTACAGTTTGCCTGTATTATTGTATTACCAGATAACATAGTGAAAATCATTTCCATCTCCAGGGTCTTTCTCATATACAGGGTAACTGAGTTTCATGTACAAAATAAACCTGTATGTTAAGATATTCCTAATAAGCTTAACACTAATAGATTTCATGATCTAGTATCTGAACGCCTCGAGTGTGGAATGAGGAGAAGAAAATGAATAAATTAATACCTTGACAACTTGAAACCAGTCATCAATCACTGTCCATCCATCAGGAAGAGTCAAGAGTAACAGAGAGGGGCTGGAGTGGTGGCTGCTTGCTTGGCATGCACGAGGATTCGAGTTCAAACCCCAGCACTACATACACAGTGAAGTATCAGAGCAACGAAAGCCACATGAAAAACTAAGTAAAATTGATTCTCTCTCTCTCTCTCACTGTCCCTCTCTCTTTAAAGAAAAAAAAAGTAACAGAAAAAAGAAAGAAAGGCTACAGTCATTGATGATATTGGGAAACTTGTAGTTCCAGGTTGCAGATATTTCTAGTCTAATATTTTAGTACACAAATATTTAATAAATTACTGCTATTTAATAAAATGTTATTTTAGTAATAACAAAGTTTTAATGCAAAAGGAATGCAATCTTTATTCACTGAATCTTAGATATAAGGCCGGTTTGTGCTGATAGAAAAATTATGAAAGTTATTGGAAAAGGCTAGACTTATCACATTTTATTATCAACTTTGAAGAGTAAGGACTAAGGCTGGAGCCATGGTTCAGCAGGGGAGCATGCCTGGCATGCGTGAGGACCTGGGTTCAAACCCCAGCACCACATACACAACTAAGTGTCAGAGAAACAAAGGCCAGATGAAAAAATAAATAAAGTTGATTCTCTCTTTCCTCTCTCTCACTCTCAAAATTCTTATGTAAGAATTTCGAATAGAATACTATGTTTTATATCTGAACTCAAAAGCCACTGATCTTAAGTAAAAAAATGATACCATAATAATAAGCCAGCCACGGTAGTGCACACCTGTAATCACAGCAGCTTGGGAGGCTGATGCGGGAAAATAGCAAGTTCAAAGCCAGCTTCAGCAACTTAGCAAGGCTCTGTCTCAAAATAAAAATAAATAAATAAAAATTTAAAAAAAAAAAGGGTTGGGGATGCAGCTCAAAAACTACGCTCTTTACTAGAAAGTATAGGCAATGTTATTTTCTACATAAGAAATTAGCAGCATAAAAGAATTAAGAATATTAACCAACATTAATTAGCATTAATTGCATAAACAAACATCTAACAAACAATTTATTTATAATAAAATGATTAACAAAAAAATCATTTTTCTCATAGCAGTAGTATATTTATTGTGCTGAAATCAGGGAACGAATAGCTCTGGGGAACCAGTACAGAATGTTCACAAAGATTTACAAATCTCTAATCATTACACACTGAGGAGCAAAAACAAAGGTGTTGAATCCTCTTAGACCAAACTACATATGCTGCGTATTTTCTGTAATTCTCATGACTGCATGCCTTTGGGGAAAAATATATCATTTTAATGCACAATAAATATTTCATAGCTTACAAAATATTCTGAAATAGTTTGTACAAACAGCATACATCCTACACATGCAGTTTTGACATGTTGAAATACTTAGAAATATTCATGCTATGTTAGTCACATTTTCTCTTTCTAGAATGATCCCTCTGCAACACCCTCTAACAGATTAACTTATGTAATAAAACATGGTACAAGTTCTCTTTCCCATTTTATTTCCAGTTTTTCATTTCTGTTATATGAAATACTTTGTAAATAGCAAATTTAACCTGACAGCGCTGACAACTCTTACTGTTACTCATTTTGTGTTTTAACAATTAACACCTTATAACATCAAGCACTGAATTTAATGTTCTTTAGCACCAAGGAGTCAAGAATATTGCACCAAATGGGCTTACACTTCATCTTTTGTTAATAAATAAGATTTTACAACTTAGTCATAAGGGAAATATCACTCCAAAATTAAACACATTAAAAGAGAAGGATAGTTTAACAGAAATATTTGGTGTATGCTATTTGTTTAAAAAAAACCCAAATAATACTAGTGGATTTAAAAGTTAAAATAAAAATTTACATTAGAGGACTCCTTGATTTTTTTAATTAAAATTTAAAGTTTATTTGTGTTCTTTCCAACAGAAGAGGTAGGTATATTTCCACATATGAAAAATCAGTACCAGTCACAAATCAAAACAAGGAAAGCCTGACAAAAATCAACATACTCTTAGCTAACAGCATACAAATGTAACTATCTTGTGATGTTCCTAATAAGGACATGAGTTGTTTCATGTTTCAATCAGACAGTATTAATTTTCACGATATACTTCTGCTAGTAATAGGAGTATTCAAAGGCTACCTTTTCATCACAAAAATTGTTTCCCACAGTGATTTGTGCCGAAAGTCATAGAGACCTTTGGGTCACTAGACAGGATTTTACTGTAATTCTTTCTTATTTTCACCAACACCATCATTATCTTAAGCCTCTAGGATTCTACAGAGATCAGCAGATTTTTAAAATTTAATCACAACCAAAAGGGCATACTCTAACTAGAGGTGGAGAGATTTGACCGTTCTGGTCGACCAATGAATTCAAATGCACAAATTTAAATGTATCCACATTTCCAGCTTTGGACAAGAAAATGTAAGGTAACTGATTTTAATCAGTAGATAACTGTTAATTCAGACAAAAAAATTTCATAAAAACTGTTTCTGTGATTGTCTAAAAATTCAAACTGAAAAATGAGTGAATGTAGGTACAAGAAAATTTCACCCATTAGACAAGTGGACATGAATAGAGGGGAGAGTGTCCAAAGTCACATTATGACTACTTTGGTCTGGACAACATCAAGGCTAATAAAAAAAAAAGGTTTAAAATAAAAACTTCATAAATAAAACATCTGGGTATTGTATTTAACACTTTACTCAGTCTAAAGATTACTAGTACATAGAGTACATTTGCCTTTTCTCCCCACCCCCAACCCTCCTTTGCTTCTGTTTTCCCTGAAATTTTAAATGACATTAGAGTTTCCTCGCTGTCAACAACAGTTAAGGCCCAGTTCCATTTACTCTCCTTTTGCTTTTCCATTTTTCTGATTTTTCCCATTTTCTATCACTAGTTGCTTTTCTGATTTGTTCACACCATTTGCTGAAATACCATTCATGGCTGCTTTTCCAGTTTTTTGTTTCTTAGGCTCATTGTATGTCCGAACGTAGAAGTTCAGAAAGAGAAATATGAAGCTGATGGCGTAGGCAATTAGAGCCCAGTGCATCCATTTGGGGAAGGGGCAGTCAGTGTAAAGAGACAGAGCTGTGTGCCCAATGGTCACATGGAACTGAACCTGAAACGTAAAAACAGTGAGTGACATATTTATCTGAACAGTAAACAACTTTTAACGATGACATCAGAATTCTCTACATAGCTATTATGGGCCTGAATTTTGTCACACTGTTCAAAAAGTTCTCTGCTTCCATCACTTTCAGATTATAGCTCAAATGCCATCTCCTCAGCCTGTTACCCACAGGGTGTTTGTGTGTGTGTGTGTGTGTGTGTGTGTGTGGTGTTCAGAGGCCAGTGCAACTATCTGAAGCTGTGTTCTGTGTCCACTCCTTTACTGTCTCCTTGCCATTAGAATATAACCTATTGTCATGCATATCTAAAAAGATGGGGGTGGGGAAGGGAGGGGAAAGGAAATACTGGGGACTAAATTAGAACAAATTATACCCCATGCTTTTATAATTACGTCATTGTACATTCTAATGTCATGTATATCTAAAAAAAAAAACAACAACAATAACAAAAAAAGAATATAATTCCGGAAGGTGGGGCTCTGTCTTGCTCTTGATGGTTCCTGAGTCTTTGGCCTGTAGTGTCTGGACTATTGGACTATCTGTTGAACGATATTATCTGATAGGAGGGAATCAGTGGCCTAGAAGAGTAAAGCTGTAGTATTGGAAGTCCTTTAATTTTGTTTTCCTCCCACATTTTAGGCTGACTTTTGTCTACCAAATCATCAGCAAGCAGGTGTGTATACTTTAAAAATGAACTTATCAAACTGGATCATTATTTGTTTCTTTCAGAGAGCAGAAAGAAAAATTTGTATCTGCATGAACACAATTCTTTAAAATAGAATACTCTGATAAAATTTAGTGGTTATTTGAAGTGCCAAAAGACTTAACTTCATTTTAAGAGTGTTCAAAAGAGAAACGACAAAACTTAGATCCTTAAAATAATGAAATAACTAAATCCTTATAAATCCATAAGTGAATGATTTCTAACAAGAGTTAGAAATTCTAAGGTATTAATAAACATTAACTTTTTACAAGATTAACTTGTGAGAACTTCTGGCTTGGATATATAAATTCAACACCCTATCTGGAATGGGCAATTATGGTTTGTTTTTTTAAGGACAGCATTACCAATAATATTATGCTAGATATTATTAAAATAATTTATTCCACATAAGCCAGAAATCTGTATCAATTAAACAACTTTTACAATTTCTCATGGCAAAAATCCAAATTTTAAGAACTTTTGGTTTCACAATGATTCTTAGAACCTGCACTACAGAAAATGGGTGTGTAAATGGGTGTGAACTGAGTATGGCATCATCAAGGAAGGCGGGGAGGGGGTGTTCCAGCCAAACAGATAAAATAATTCACATGATTCTGTTCATCTCTTCAATTTCTCAGGACCATTTACTAATTACTGAGAGAAATGAACTATACAAACTACATAAACAGCTTACACAAAAACTGGAAGAAACTTCCTGTAGCATTTTGGTTACACATGAATTCTATACACCCAGCATTCCCCAAAAGTTGTGCTTCCTGTTTGGTTAGGCAGCTGTTTAGCAACTTAAAGTCGAGATGGTAATGTTTCTAAACGTGATTCCACTGATAAAACTGTGTACACACTATGATTAAAGCAAATTATAATACATTCTAAAGCTTGGAGATTAACTACCAGTTTGGTTTTGGATTTTTAGTTTGATTGCAGGCCAGTACCTAGCTCTGATGCATGTACTCATGCATGTACTCAGATGCTCTAAGAAGTCCTACAGGAGCAAGTGCTGCAAATTGGTCTGAAGACTAGCATTTGAAAATACCTAGCTCTGTTCTCTAAGGACATGGTTTTAGAGAATTAAGAGGTGTTCCCTCGTCCTTACTCTCTTCCTTCGCTCCACGCTTCCTTGGTGTTGTGTCTTCTTTTTACATTCAAAATATATGGGCTCTCTTAATAAGGACTTAAAAATGATGTAAAAATCATACAAGTTAAGCAGGATGAGAGAATTCTCTCCTGAGAGAGAATAAAATTTTAAGTTAAAAAAAAACCACTCAAGGGAAAAAATGCTATTACTTTTCTACATGGATTTATATGCACTGTGGTGTGCTAAGATCTCTAACCACCCATTCCATAGGTATTTTTAAAGAATGTTTCTCATAGAAGGATAAGTGCTGGATCTAGTCTTTAAGGACACTATAAAAGCAACTGGCTGTGGCCATGAAGCCTGTGAATAGGTAAGTTAGAACCAAGCAGCCGCAATGCTACGGCTAGAGGATAAAGTTAATTTTATAATGGAAAATGGTCTAAAATGACTTAAAATTAATAATATTCAAATATGGTAAGTATTTTATCAGAAGAAATTTTAGAAGTATTTAACTCACCAGCTGTAACATGGTCAGGTATCGTTTCCACCAAAGATACTTCTGAATCCATGGGCCAAAGGCAGTTAACCCATAGTATGAGTACATAATCACATGGATAAAGGAATTCATCTGGGCTCCAAAAAATGCTATAGGAAAACAAAAGGTAATTGCAAGATATGGAAAATGCTATTAGACAATAAACCATCGAGGTAAAAAAATGAATCCACATTGTTTTCTAACATTTAATTTTGAAGACTGATGAGGAATAAAAACAAATACTAATGAAAAGGCCTTATCTCAAATTATTTCTGAAGTTTAGATTTGAGTTTTTATCATATAAATAAAAATATATGTTGTTCAAATGTATAGGACTTTCTAAAATGTAAGTTTTCACTTAAGTAAGTCCACAGCATTACTGCCTATATTATTTTAATTTTCTCAGGCAAAAATAAAAAACAGGTTATGGTACATGGAAGTAGTTAGTAGACTTGTAAATGTTCCATTATTGTCTTTAGATGTGCCAATTAACATGCCAAAAGCAAAACAGTAGTTCTTAGTATATAGTTTTAAACATACACAATATATCTATAGTGTATATATAATTTAAACTACACACATTGAAGAAACCACTTAGTATATTTAAATCTACGAAGATATTCCAGTAAATCTCAATCAGCAGCATTCTTTCTCTTTAGAATATTAACTAAATCAAAGTATAGGTGTAATTATAAATTTTGTCAGAAAGTGATTTAATGGCTCAGTTTAGACTAATTTTCTTTTAAAACAAAGTTCAACTCTGTTGGACTTTAATTGTATTGTTTTAAACTGGGTCCCCAACAATAACTTATAAGCATGAATTCCTAAGTTGCCAATCCCTAGGTGATCATGGAAAGAAGGCTGCAAGAAACTGTACTACAATGACTAGTACCCTGGTCCTAATCAGAGGAATGGTCTGTTTCCAGTTCAAAGATGTAAATTATCCTTACATTAAGGGCATCTGCAAAGACTGGAAGCAAATCTCCACCAAAGTGAGAATTCATATCCTCTTCAGCATTAATGAACCCATATAACATTCCACTTAAATAAGAACCAACAAGGTCATTTATAGAGCAAGAGTGAGCTGTGGACTTGGACTGAAGATGAAATCTTCAAACTGAAGAGTTCTGTCTTGGTATCCTCTGGATCAGAACTATTAGAACTGTTCCCCATCAAAATACTATTTTTTGCATTCAGGCTTGAAATAGGCTCACGTCTGAAGCAAATCTTTGAATTTTGAAATAGTCACAGATAAAAAGCTACAGTTTTACTGTTTTCAAAAGTTTTAAAAAATGAACACAGAGATGACTAACCACTAAAGACAGTTAAATGATAGACCAGGTAAAATTCCCAGGTTCTTAGTATTTTCTACTGAACACATTCATAAGTCATTAACACATGCAGATATATTCCTGAAAATGCCCACCTTGTCCCCCTGCCACCCACTTAATTCCAATCCACCACAACGTAAACATTGTACAGTGATGATATACATGAAGGAAAGAAACTTGGTTGTTTTTCTTCCTCAGGATAAAAAACACTGTGTCCAAATACTCAACTCCTTTAGATACAAAGTACCACCACAAAGCAGCAGCTATCTGTAATAAAAAGAAACGAAAAGAATGTTATAAACGCCAAATTACACTATTGCATGGGTTTCTACTCAGTGCCAACAAACTCAAAATACATTACCCAAAATGTACAAAGCATGAAATGCTTTGCACAGGTAGCTACCGCACAGTGCCAAACTGCCGAACACAGAGCAGTGAACACATTCCCACTGCTGTGCTTTTCAACTTGGGAAACAGCAGTTTACTTTTCAGATATTTAAGGAGTTTGTGCATAGCCTCCACTACATCCCAGATAAACCTGCAACGGTTTACCCGTTAACTGGCCTCTTGTCAGTATCTGGCTCTCTCTCACTTTAGTACGTACAACAAATAAAGTATCCAATCACAACAACTTATTATTAGGTAGTAAAATCTTTAAAATGATACACAGAAATGAAAAACAAAAACAAATATTTCCTAGGTCATAAATATAATCCTGCTTACATGAATAAGTCTTGTCTCTTCCTGGGCTCTAATTAAGAGACCAGATGGTGTGGAAAGATTACACTACAGGCTGAGATTAAGGATCCAGTAGGAGGTGACCTCCGTACACTGGTTTTAAAATATTTTAGAAAAATTTTATAACAATAAGCACAACGACCTTTCTGCCTAGTACATAACTGAAATTGATAAACTTTTGAATGTTAGAGGCTTGACAGATTCATTCATAAATAGGCTTAGATGCTTTAGAGTTGAAAGATTAAAAAAAAAATCTCATTTTATACCTGTATCTGTGTATCTAGTGGATGTCATGGTGTTTGTTTTTGCTTTTGAAAAAACAATTGTGTAAATACATGTGTGTATTTACATGTGTGAAAAAAATTGTGTAAATACATGTGTGTGTGTGTGTTTCTGGTGCTAAGGATCAAATCCAGGGCCTTGCACATACAAAGTACATGCTGTACCACTGAGCTATAACTCCAGCCTTAAAATCCCGACTTTAAAATGTGGGGAAAGAGGAAAGAGAAAGGTCCATTAAAAAAATAATCTTGTGGGGCTGGAGTGGTGGCTCAGCGGTTTCGCCGCTTGCCTGGCAAGCACGAGGACCCGGGTTCAAACCCCAGCACCACATACACAACTGAGTGTTGGAGCAACTGAGGCCATGTGAAAAACTAAATAAAGTTGTTTCTCTCTTTCTCTATCTCTCTCACTGTCCCTCTCTCTTTATTTAAAAAAAAATAATAATCTTGTAATGATAGGTTGATAATTTACCAAATTGGCTTGAGCAATATTATTGAAAATGATAAAATTAGTTAAAATAATTTACTAATAGCAACACTACATTTACTATTCATGATCATGGTAGCACTTTAACTATAACCATTCAGACATAGTGAACTTCAGGAGGAAAGAATATCTTATTTTTCTTCCATGTGGGTCTCCAAACTTGCCAAATTCACATATAATAATAAGTAATTATTTTCTTTAGTTGTAAACTGTATTAGGTATCTTTGAATAGGCTATACCAAAGTGAAAAGTGATACTTCTTGGCTATATAATAAAAAATTCAAAAATGAATCTGATTAAAATATTCATTCTAGAGCATGCAATACTAGAAGAGAGGGGGAGAAGGGGGAGATACCTGATGCAATCTGTTGCAAATCTCATTTTTTTTCCTAGATTACAATTCTCACAACAGCTCATTTAAAAAAAAAAAACTCAAGGTTTATGCACACCATGAGGACAGGTTCACAATTAAGAATAGTAATTTTGAAACTCTATCCTAAAAATATTAATAGGTTGCACTAAAGGGTTTTTCCAAGTATACTCCCAGGAAATAAATAGATACTTCTTCCTTGCCCCCTCACCAGCTATGCAAGAAGGCAGCTGTCCACAGAAGACAGTCTCTAGCAATGTAGTTAACAGATGAAAATTTTTCCTAGCCAGTGAATCTAAATTAAGTAGCCTTCCTCAGTCTCTCAGCTGCATCACAGGTCTTCTTTTCCTTTTTTTTAATTTGTTTTTTGTTAGTGCATTATAGTTTTACATAATGATGGGATTAGTTGTCACATATTCCTAGATGCACACAATTCAGCAATACAATATCACCACCCCCCACTGCACCCTTCCACCTCCCTCCTCTGGTCCCCCGAACCCTTGCCTTTCTTCTTTTCCTCTTAACTACTCTTTCACAGGCTAACTTCGAGCTCCATAAGACATAGACCCGACTCATCTTCTCATGTGTGGCCCCAGATCCTGCTAAGTATTTGCCTATAGCGGATGCTCAGTAAGTATTCCTTGAATGAGTAAAACCACATGAAAACCAATAGCGTGATTTTTCATTCATCCATAAGCCTTTTACTAGGGAAATGAAGATATGGACATAAGATGGTAAGCACATTAAAGCAATTTGATCTTAGTTTTAATGAATACAATGTTTACATTATCCAAACTCCTCCTTGATAGAGAGCTGTTTTTCTAAAGGGAAGCTACTGTTACACCATTACTACAATCATTACACATAAGAGAAGACATTAAAACAGATCCTATATACATTTTATGTTACGTGTAATTTATAATATAAGCCACAGTGTACAAAGGAGTTCATTAAATACTTATTTGTTATTTCCTCCACTTAAATTAAATGGTAATTTAATTAAGTGATTGAAAAATAAAATATGACATTACTAGTGGTTTATTTTTTACAGATCTCATAAAAACTGAATTCATATCCATATATATGGATATGCTTAATTTCCTAAATACTATAAAGTTTGTAAAACATTTGCTTCTTTTCCTTAGACTTTTAAGCAAATGAATTAGTTCTATTCTTGACCAAAAACAACAAAAAATCTAAAATAATATTTTTACATAAAATATGGTACTTTTTTCTTTCTCAATAGTGCTGTCTAATAATACAATACCCATTCTTCACCCTTATACCACCAAATAAAAGAACGTAGTAGAGGTATGAAAACCAATTTTCAATGATGTGCTTTTAAATAAAAGTATAGTGACTCAAAAACAACCCAGTCTAATTTCACTACCAGACCATAGTATATTTTTCATTGATGGGGCCTAAAAAATTAAACTACTAATACTGATTATAAGTCTTTTAAATGTACTTACCCTGACTTCATTAACATTATTAGAATAGTCCACAGTCTGGCAAATATAGCTATATCCTGCATTATATGATCCCATGAATAACTGGAAAAAATAGAATAATATTTGGAATGAAGTTTCAGTAGATTTAGTATCAAAAACACCAAATTTGATACACAATTTTTCAAATTACTTTAAAGGCAATATTTTCTTTTAAAAATACAAATTCAATTGAATACTGCAGTCTAAGTTTTAAAAATGTAACCTCTGAACTGAGACATCAACTCTATTTACTTTGTCATAGTAAGAAAAAATTTTATATACATGACTTAGATCTAAGAGTGGTCCTACCTTAATGGGTTTCTATTCTGAATCTGTTGGTCTGCAGCTAACAAATTAGGTAAAAGTATCCAAATAAACTAAATGAAAGCTGTTATAAAGCTGAGACTCTGTAAGCTGGACTGTCAATAAAAACAACTTTTTTAAAAGAAAAGTTATTGCTTATTGTTGTAGCATCACTAGTCAGTTCTCTGGGATGATACAGAGTTTAAATGACTCTCTTAGGAAACAAACTGCTTACACTCTTACAACTTTAAAAAAATGGCTTTGTCAATAAAGCTTTCAGGATTTCCTTTCAAAAGGTTATGGGGAATTTGCTGTGCCCCCAAAATGTACACAATGATTAGTAGCAACAGTTGTATGACAAGCAACTCATTGCCATCCCAATGCAAAATACAATATTACATGACAGGATTTAACTTGAAGTTGGTACTTCTGTCTGAATATGGTGATCAGTTAAAAAACCTGAAACTAATGAATAATAATTTACTACTACTATTCACTGACTACTTAACATGTATCAAATACTATGAAAAGAAGGTAATAATTTCACCCAGTTTAGAAATGGAGAAAAATGAAGCTAAGAAGGGGATCCAATGTCAGAACAGTCAATAACAGTAAATTTAGAATCCACTCTGATTCAACGTTCCATTTTAAACTGACCTATACTTAATGTATCATACTTTTGGTGGCGAACTTAGATTTTAAATGATAAAAATTTACTTGTACAGTAGCTTAACAGTTACCTTGAAGTACGAGATTTCAATAATGGCTTTATACATTCTCATTTCTTAATTCCCCTTAACCCTAGAGAATTATTATAGAGCGATCTAAACAAACCTACCTCTCTGAAGATAAAAAGGTTAAGCAAAACCATCCCAAAGTTATAGATAATGAGCACAAAGCGCATCTGAAATGGCTCCCGGTCCTTCATCCACTTTGGACCCAACCACACGAACAGGAGATAAAGAGTGCTTATACTTAGTGTTGGCCATGGGGACTGCATCAGAGGCCAATCTTCCACACGTTTATCTACAGAGAGAACAAACAACAAAATCCACTAAACCCTACATGCTTTACAAAATGAAGCTCTTAGGAATAAACACGTTTTAACGTAATTTCTTAATTTGACCAAAAACATGTCACTGTCTTTTGAGTTCCAGTGAAAACACATAGCACAAAAGCCTAAGAAACAAGACTGATTCCTGTAAGTAGCTTTTGAAAATCATTTGATTACTTATGTCAATACATATAAGTAATAAGGTTTATAGAGAACCTAAAAAAAGGAAGAGAAGAAATAAAGTACAATAAAATATAGGAGATAAGCTTGAGCTGAAAAGATGATGAAAGATGAAGTTCACTAAGGAGTCTACTACCTGTGGAGGTTATGGTTGTACCACACAAGTCAAAGTCATCCAAGTTTAAAATGAACTCAAGTATTTGAAAGACAGCAGAGAGAGCACCTCCCACCAGGAGGACGTGACTTAAAAGATGGTGTGGCTGGCTTCTGTCAAAGACTAGTATGACCTTCTCAGTGATATTTTACTTTTTAAATAACATTTTATCCTACTATGCTATGGCCATACGTTCCTATGCCAAAAGCCCCCCATAATGCACAAGGTGTCTATCTGCATAGGTCTTTGTCAAATGAGATAAACCCCTAATGCCTGAAGTCCCATTCTAGGTCCCTAGAGGAGGAACTGCTGTGGTGTCCTTTCCACAAATGCTAAGGCAAATACTGTTTTCCATCAGACTAAAGTGCAAAAGTATTACTAATGATATAATGCATGTCACAAAGAAAGTAAGATAAATTCATCTGTAAGGAGATCTTAATTTCTAACATGAACCATTTCTCACCCTTACCACCTACAGGAATCCTAGTGTGATTAAAGAAATGTCTCAGCAGCAAGTACAAAAATAGAGAAACAGGTTCAAAAATGTGCCAGAAATTAAGGGTAAATAAGAATGTCCTCATTCAACACAGAAATTTAGGACTACGGAAGAGAAGGATAGAGACACGAGTGAGAAGCTGAAGCTCTTACAATATGAAATGCTAAGGGAAGCCAACAGAATGGTAAAAAGGACAGGAAAACACTGCAAGATGCTGCCATAGGCACCCTGGTCTGCCACTGTGTGCAGGACCTTAGGTACACAATCCCTCTTCATTTCCTTCATCTATAACCACTAAAGGGGAGCTGGTGAGTTAGACTAGTGCTTCTCTCGCATTAATAAGACAAAGAATCAACTTCAAAGAATAGTTAAAATGCAGGTTCTGACGGTCGGTCTAGGAGGCAGCCCATTTCTAGGAAGAATGCATTTGCTGGGAAGCTCCAGCTGATGCTATGCCACTATCTGTGGACTGCTGTTTAAGCAGTAGCAAACTAGATGATCCTGTAGGTTTCTTTCCATTTATTAAAATTTTAGGACAAAGAATGGCTTTAAGGTGAGAAAAACTGGATCAAGGAAATTTTCCCTAGTCAGGGGGCCCATTCCGCACTGGAAGAGAACCTGCATGTGCTTCTGTTCTATTACGGCATTCACCATGGTGCCCTGACACCCACCTAACTAACCTCCCTAAAGGCATGGGTTCAGTCTTTCCTTCTTGATTGCAAGGCCTATCAAGGGGCCTAAACATTTACTGGATTAAAAAAATAAGGAATGAATAATTTTTTTCACATTAGTCCTTTCTTGTCTATCCCTTTTGTCAAATCCAGCAGCATACACTGAATTCTTAAGGTTTCTTCAGTGGCCAGCAATCCTCCCCTGCAACTCTTCCTGGATCCTCCTCTGTGGCAGCACAACTTTAACTTCAAGTCAACACTTCATCTCAGTACATGGTGAGTATGTGTTTGCCCTAAAAAGCTCAATATCCTTTGGGTCATTGCTCATTCCAGGGGAAATAGCAATACCTTGATTTTTTTTGTCCAGTAATGTAAGCCAGGCATTCATTTAGCAACCACTTAATAAATCCATTTTCAGCCTATAAAATGCCACACACTATACCATACCCTTTTCAAATTAGCCTTTCCAGTTCACAAGGGCCAGAGAACTCTCAAAAATTCCATCTCCAACAATTACTACGGACGTGGGAGTAACTGTCAGCACCCAAATCAAAGCTGTTAACAATGCCCATGCAAACATTTGTATGAAATTTCCTCATGTCTTTACATGTTATTGTACAAGTCATACATGTTTTTCTGTATTTATCTGCAATATTTCCTTTAGTGCTTCTGATGAGATTCAAACATCCTATATGTCTATTATGTATAAATATCATTTTCCATTAAAAAGGACTGAACATGTCATAACAATGCCATACACTGAAAGGAAAAACTTATAGCCTTAAAACAGACAAACAAAAAAATTTGGGGTGTGTGTTAGTCTACTTTTCATCTCTGTGATCAAAATGCCTGTCAATAACAACTTAGGGGAGACAAGGTTTATTTTGGGCTCATGGTTTCCAAGATTTCAGTCCATGGACAGCCAGCTCCATCGCTCTGGCGCAACATGAGGCAGAGCATCATAGAGAAGAGTGTGGCAAAAGAAAGCAGCTCAGGACATGACAGCTAAGAAGCAGAAAGAAGGGAATGGGCCACAGGGAAGATGCACCCTTCCAGGGCACACCCCCAATGACCCACCTCATCCAGCATGCTCCACCTGCCTACAGTTACCAACTAGTCAGCCCATTCAAGCTAGGAAGAGCTGATCACAGCTCTCACGATCTAATCATCTTACCTCTGACTTCCTCCATCAACAGGAGCCTTTGGGGGACACCTTCTATCTAAATCATTAGAACCAAGGGGGACTAGACAGTAAAGAAAAATCATGATAACTGAAGCTTTACGTCATTTGTGTAATCTTCAATTGCATTAATAAAATTACCCACATTTTCATTGATACAAATATTTAAATAAAAATATTTAAGAGTTGAACTAAATCTTTTACTCATTTAAGTTACACTGAATCCAACTGTACACATTAGAGGCACAGAAGATATATTTTGGGTGCATTATCAATATCCTAACCATAAAGAGTTATGGCAGGATTTCTTATCATGAAACTTATTTGGGAAAAAAAAAAGGTATTCTATTAAAATCCTACAGTTCCAGACACCACTGAAATCAAATTCTGTCATCAGAGAGTACCAAGTGCGTTTTATGTAATATTTTGAGGAATTCTCTCTTTGAAAAGCTTTTTTGGAAAGATCAAAAACAGAATGAATATAATTTAATTCTTGTCAATTTGTTTTTTCAAACTGTCTTATTTTCATATTTTGTACTATGTTTATTTATATAATATTTATACCTTAATGTATTAAAGATTTTGCTCTTATTTTGATCATATTTATTAATAATTTTAAGACTTTCAAGTTGTTATGTAGGTCTTTATCTAAACTAGAACAGTAGAATTTCATATTTAGAAATGATTCCTTCATCTTAATAACGGAATTCTGAAAGATCAAGAGACTTGCCACAGTAGGTAACGCAACAACCTTGGGCATCCCAGCAGCTATTCAGTAATACTCAGCCATCATATACATCACAAATTCTAAGCCAGAAAATTTCCCATCAGTTCCTTTCCAAATTATAAGTACAAAAAGAGTGTTCCTTCAAGAGAAACCAAATACAAGAGACCTGCAAAAGTTCTCTTGGTGGAATGACAGGAGAATTCAAAGGAGCCAAGTCATACACTACCAGAGGCTGTGTCTGGCAGGCCTGGGCCAGGATCATGAAAGCTTTGGAAGCCATGACCTGCGGGTGAAGTGCACTAAGGATGTCTAGCCTGCGAAAGAGAACGGAGGCTCATCAAACACCAAGAGAACTTCGGAAAGATCAGATTTATTCTTTATTTTCAGAGGGCAGAATTGGAACCACTGAGAAGTCACAGGGAAGTAAATTTCACCTACATAGATTTCTAATCACTGGGTCTTTCCTTCAGAATGCAGAAAGAACTGTCTCCTTTGGTAACAGGTTCCCTAGCCTAATTTTAAATTAAATTTAAGTAAACCCAAAGCCAAATATTATAGAAAATCAAGTTCCATGGGGGAAAAAAGGCTTTATTTTAACAATGAGAATTACTAAGAAATATTGTCTGTAACTCTTCCAGATCCTTAAGGGTTAATTCTATCTCAGGACTTAGTTTCCACTGAGAATATTTTGACTGTTTCATGAAGTGGCAAGTTGGATCTGCTGTTTACAAACATTAATTTGGTCAATAATCATACAACTGTATCTACATTAAAAGGCCACATTGTAGTTACACAACTGTATTTGTCAAAACTTGCAAGCTGTCCACTAAAAGGAGTCAATTTACTCTCTGAATATTATATATTTATTAAAAATGTGGGTGAAATGGTCCATTTGAAATAGGACTTTCCTTGAATACCTTCCAACAACACATTTCTATTTCTAATCTGATTTGCATCTTAAGATCACACAGCAGTGAAATCAGACAGCTTTCTCTCTTCAGAGCTAAGTGGTTTTGGGCATGGTACTTTCGTTCTTGGTCTCTCAAAGCTTATTATCTATCAGAGGAAGAGACAGACTGGGAAACTCAATTGCTACGCAGCAGGATGGATGCAATATCTGAGGAGCATCCTAAGTACATGATAGGACAGAAAAGTGGACAAGAAAAGCTTCAAAAGCAGACATTTCAACTTTTTCTCAAGATAAATTTGCCAATAGAGGGCTGGAGCGGTGGCTCAGTGGTTTCGGCGCTTGCCTGGCAAGCACGAGGACCCGGGTTCAAACCCCAGCACCACGTACACAACTGAGTGTTGGAGCAACTAAGGCCATGTGAAAAACTAAATAAAGTTGTTTCTCTCTTTCCCTGTCTCTCTCACTGTCCCTCTCTCTTTAAAAAAAATTTTTTTGCCAATAGATAGGCAGAAAGGTCTTTTTTCATTAAGCAGAATTGGGAGAAAATTACACAAGTTCTAACTAGAATGACAAGAGATGCTCAAATGAGAATATCTAAACACCTGAACGCATAAAATCAGCCCAGAAATAAGAAAGGAAAGCCTATTTTAGAAATTAAGCAGACCCAAAACAGAGGATATATACAATTTGGGTAGATCCTTCAGGAGGTCTCACAACCTACAGAGAAGATGATAGAACTCATCACAGATCATGGGGAGAGGTGAGTGGTTTTGGCTTTTAAAAGGTCTTGGTGGACATAGTGAGAGTTAACACAGAAGGGGAAGGGGATATACTGAGAGATAGGAAGACTGATTGGATGTGTGGTTTTCAAACAACTGTCTTTGTTATACTGCCCATGTAAGAGTCACGTGCTTATTAAAATAGATTCCCAGGCCCCACCCCAGAATAACCGAATCAGCATCTCCACAGTTGGGCCCAATACCATGATCTGCTATGGTGACTGTGATAAGCAGCCAGATATAGTGACCACCACAATGCAGGAGATGATGCAGGAGCTGCACTGGTGATAGAGTAACAAGTATGAAAATTACAAGGGTCAGATCTAGAGACTTGGTGACTATTATGGATGTGAGAGGCAAAAGAGAAAGTTTAGATTACTCCCAGAGTTAAGGCCTAGAACAGCTGGGGAAGTCATGACCCAGGACAGAGTACAACAGAAGAGAAGCAGATCTGGGAGGAAATGACCAGGTGAATGTTCCACATGTCCTGTTTAAGGCACTCTTGGGACACCTAGGTGGAGGTGGTGTCAGCAGGCTCTGGAGCTGCACAGGAACGGACAGGGTGACAGACACAGAGGAGTTACTGGCTGTGAAAACCATATCAGAAGGGAAAGAGCACACAGAGTGAAAGAATAACATGAAAAAGGATTGAACCTGGGGACTCTGATGGGAGGAGGGGTGAAAATCAGGCAGAGAGGAGGGAAGAGGGAAAAGGATGTTACAAAGAACAGGACAGCAAGAAGCTTCCAAAAGGACAGGCGGGCAACAGGACCTACAGCTAGACAATCAACTATTCTCCTCTTCTCTTTTTAATGAGCAAATAATTACTGTATAGAGTTGAAAGGTGAGGATTAAATGAACTACAGAATGTCACAGTTCCCAGCATATCATGAACGCCAGCCATTCACTCCCTTCTGCAGCTCCTCTTCTCTCCCCACTCCATGTCTTCACAATATGTCCTGTGTCAGGAAAAATGTGAATCCCTCCCTTCACAGGCAAATCCTCCAGTGTCTCCTGGGCCACTGCTTCCTGATCTACAGTCTTCTCTAGGTTCTGAACGTGGACTCTAAATCAGACTACCAGCATTGGAACCTTCACCAGCCAGCTGAATAAACCCCAGAAGTGAGTCAGTGAGAAGAGTTAAACCAAAATAAAGAGGAATCGAATATTTAAACTTTGAAGAATTTACATTGAGAAGACAGAACACTTTATAATATACGTACTGAAAAGACAAAAATTTTATATTTTGGTCTTTATTCAGGAACTCAAACACATAAAAATTCTCACTAACTGAATTTTCAATTATGTAGAGAAAATGTTTTTAAAACTCCTTTTTAAGAGATAATATAAAAGGGCTGGGGTGGTGGCTCAGCGGTTGCAGCACTTGCCTGGCATGCATGAGGTCACAAGTTCAAACCCCAGCACCAAGTACACAATGATGTGTTTGAGCAAAACCTACATAAGAAACTAAGTAAAATTTGATTCTTTCTCTCTCTCTCTTAAAAAAAAAAAGATAAAAGATTTTAATAAAGACTAAAATACTTGTATTCCAATGGCTTTTAAGTAGTCCTAGTAATCTCTACTTATATATAAACAACTATAATTCATACAATTATCACTGTATGTTAAAGCAATGCTCTTAAAAAGCCTTCTATAGGTCCGTGTGTGTGTGTGTGTGTGTGTGTTGGTGTCTTTTAAAACTTTTGATAAACCAGAATTTCCACTGTCAATGAACTTTCTTCTCAAAGAAGTCTAATCTAGTAAAATTTAGTATTATGGCCCAAAAGAAAAATTTACTAATTTAATTTTAATAAATTAAAAAATTTTAGAATATACTAATTGCTGGAAGAATTAAAAAGAAGGAACACAGATTTCAGTAGAAAATAATCTTATGTGATAACTTGGAAAGTCACTAGGAGCAGAGGCAATTTGATACAAGGGCAAGGGACAAGACTTGAATTAAGATCTAGATTCCAGCTCTGGTCCTCACTGTCTAGCCTATGATCATGAACCTGGACTCTCTGGGCCACCATTTCATTTCATTAAAGGTAAAGTGGGGGTGATGACAGGATTATCCAAATCACTGCCTTTCTGATTTGGGTAAAATGAGCCACAGTTACTGATCAATATAATATGATTCTAGACATATTAAGTTCCTGGTAAGTACAATTAAATATTCAATAAAAATACATCATATCGTTTGGTTTTTAAATTAACAACTTAAGCACATTGAAAATATTTTTTCCATAATAGTACATAATAGTAGACGGCAAAAAAACTAAGAATGCTCTACGCATTCCCTTAATATTGAAAGTGTAGTGCTTGCAACAGTAGGAAAAATATCACCTGGAAGCTTCACAGAAATGCAGAATTCCAGGCCTCCACCCAGAACTAATGAGCCAGAATCTTTATTTTAGTCAGACTGCAAGATGATCTGCATATTAAAAATCTAAGAAGAATTGCTCTAGTCTATTTAGGAATGTAAGCCTACATTATATATCATATAATCAGATTCTACCTGAATAAATCAGCCACTTTTTTTGTTTTTGCTTCTAACAGTACTTACGCCTGTTTAATCTACCATTAACAAAAGAAAAACACAAGTCTAATGATCACTAAATACTGAGTAGCTTTTAGGAGTATATTCGGGACATTAAAAGTACATACTAGGGGCTGGAGTGGTGGTTCAGTGGATAAAGCACTTGCCTGGCATGTGTGAGGACCCAGGTTCAAAACCCAATACCACATACACAACTAAGTGTTGGAGAAACAAAAACCAGATGAGAAAATAAACAAAATTGATTTTGTCTCTCTCATTCTCCCCTATCTTAAAAAAGAAGTATGTGTTATATAGTAAAACTCTCTCTAAAACTCTCCATCTTCTTTAATAAGTTAAAACCAATAGCTGCAAACCAACTCCTTTTTAAGTGATGGTATTAAAAGTCTATTTGCTTTAACTGACTACACACAAAAAAAGGTTACCCGTTAGCAGTAAAATGTCACACTGTACATGAAAAACTGTCTCTAAGGAAAGCAGTAAGTCTCTTTTGGAAGGAAGCAGTCAATCCTTTCCTGTATTATAAATGTCTGGGGGTCAAGCTCACAGCCTTTACTCCTTGTTGTCTGTTCACAACAATGCCAATATATGTGTCCTCCTCCTTTCTGTTAAAAGAAATTTAATTAAAAATATAGATGACTGTAGTCAACGAGAGTCTGAGAAAGGGAGTAAACCAAATACCACGGAAGACCTCCTCTAGGCTTTAATCTAATTTGTGATGCTCAACAAATTCCTCGAGCTACAGAAGGGCTTGTGGAACAGTGAGGGCAAAAGGCAGAACCGAGGGAAAGACTTCTTCAAATAACTGGACAAGATGGGACCAGTAACAAGCTGAGATACACTCTAGAAAGAAAGCACTGATTCTGAACACAGTAGGTCAGGGCAGTCTGATGGCTTTTGTACTTAGCAAGGGGAATTTCCATTCTAACCCTCATACTCATGACGGAGGATGGAAAAGCACATGGTGGGTGTTAAGGAAAGGGGAGCTTTTGTGGAATGCAGAGGTGGACAAGGCAGAGGCTGGGCAAAAAAAAAAAAAAAAAAAAAAAAATGGCAAAAGAGGCCAGAGTGAGACAGACAGCAGGAACGGAAGGGAAAAATTAGTCAGCCAGGGAGGGAGGGTAACATAGGTGTCTGAGGTAGGAGGGAACAGATGACCTGAGGAGAGTTCAACATTGGAATTCGCTCAATAGAACAAGAAGGCAAAGATATTAACTGTGTTAATACTCATCCAAGAGAAAAAGAACGGAGGAAACTGGTAGAAGCAGAGGAAATAAGAATTCTGGTTGCAAGTTTGCTTGAACAGAGATCGTAAAAAAAGATAAAATGGGAGAAAAATTGTAAAATTTACAATAGAAAGTAGAAAAGTAAGACGGAACTGGAAGTTGTAAAGGAGAAGGATGGTGACAGAGACAAGGGTGAATCTGTGTATTATTCAAGCTGAAGCCTGAAGTTTTAACCTGGAGGATTAAGTATTAGATGGATAAGATCCACTTTTCAGTTTACTCACCTGGAAAACGGGGCTAATAATGTACCAAGCCTAGAACAATAGGAGGATAAAACCAGATAATAAATATAAAGCACTGCCTGGCATGGAGAAAGCAACCAAAATACTGAACATTCATGTTGTGGGAATAGGTGGGCTATGCTGCATTATAAACAGGTAACTGGGTTGGAGTAGTGGCTTAGTGGTTACGGCATGCACGAAGATCTGATTCAAACCCCAGCACCATGTACACAACAAGGTATTGGAACAACAAAAGTCAAATGAAAAATTAAATAAAACTGATTCTCTCTTTTTCCTCTCTCTCACACTGTCTCTCTCTCTTTAAAAAAAAAAAAAAATAGGGGCTGGAGCAGTGGCTCGGTGGTTACGGTGCTTGCCCGGCATGTGCAAGTACACAGGTTCAAACCCCAGCACCCACGTACACAACTAAGTGTCAGAGCAGCAAAAGCCATGTGAAAAACGCAATAAAAAACTGATTCTCTCTGTCTCTCTCTCTCTCTCTCTCACACACACACACTGTCCTCGCTTAAATAAATAAATAAATAAACAGGTAACTGTTCTAGAATGAAAAAGATCTTGGTTCTATCCCAGCTCTGTTACTTTCTAGCTGTAGTTTTAAGTCTATTTCTTCATCTATGGATGGTTAAATAATACCCACCTTAAAGGGATGCTACGAAAACTAAATATAAGAGGTACAAAATGCATTAGTACAGTATCATATAGTGCAAAATAGGCCTATCAAAGAAGCTTCACAGGGGGCAGTGAGTTTCACCATGTGCAGATGGTATCAGAATCCCAGTAAAAAAGCACAAGGACATTCATTAAAGCCAGCTCATGGTGGAAAGAGAAACATGAAACAGGGGAAAGATATATCTAGAGAGAGATTTGAAGAATGTCATATTGTATTCTGGAAGCCAAGATGGGAATGGCAGGTAAGCAGTTTCCTTTCTCTGTTGTCACATTTTGCGGGGCTTTTCCTTGAATTAATCTGGAAGTCCCAAGTCCAAACATGGGCTCAGTGCTGCCACTGACCTCAAAGCTCTAAGAAAACTGAAGTGGTGTTTTCCCTTAGTAAAAGACTTAAGATACCCTTTGTGTAGGGGGAGCAGGGGAGCAGAGAAGGAGAGAGAATGCAAACTTTGGCTAAAATCTTCTCTGGGCTTTAGCAGTTCTATAAATTGAATATTCACTGGGTAAAATACTGTCAGTCCTGAATTTATTGTCCTTTCACTGATTAATATGTTCTATACGTTCTAGGTCTTGCGTCATGTTTTTGGGCAATTCAAAATTCACTTTGAATATACTTTTTTTTTTCTGCAGTATTGGGGATTGAATCAAGGGTGTTCTACCAATGTGCTACATCCCTAGCCCTTTTTTTTTCATTATTTTTTTTTATTTTTGAGGCAGGGTCTTGCTAAGTCGCTGAAGCTGGCTTTGAATTGTAATCCCCCTGCCTCAGCCTCTAGAGTTGCTGGGATAACAGGTGTGTGCCACCATGCCCAGCTATTATATTAATTTTATAATATGTGAAATTCCTTTTTAATTGAGGTAAATAACAAAACTTACCATCTTACTAATTTCTTAAAAGTATAAGTAAAACCTAGAGAAGGTCTTAGGTGGTATTTCATTTATTCCTTATCTTTCTAATAGCAGTAAGTATATTTACAATGTTGTGCAAACTCCAGAGCTTTTTCATCATACGAAATTCATATCTTACAGTCATTAAGCAACAATTCCCCAGTTCAGGTCTGTATCTTTCCAGCCTCTGGCAACCATTGTTTCATTTTCTGTTTCTATGAATTTCACTAAGTGGAATCACACATTATTTATCTTCTTGGGACCAACTGATTTCACTTAGCAGAATGTCCACAAAGTTCATCTATGTTGGGGCACATGTCAAAATTTGCTTTCTTTTTAAGCTGCAATGTACATTTCAGCTTTTTCTACCTCTTGGCTACTGTGAAATGCTGCTATAAACTCGAGTATGAAAAAGTATGAAATTCTTCAAGAACATATATATATCTATGTCCAAGGTTTCATTTCATAAATAAAAATGAAAACAAAAACTTATCCCATCAAATACTCTAGTTCAAAAAATCACAAATGCTTTCATGTGATTATACCCAACAGTGAGTCACTTACTTTCTAATTAAAATGTAATCATAAATAAAATACCATACTAAGATGACAAAGGATTTAAGAAATTAATATGTTGATCAAGGAACACACTTATATCAAAATCATTTAGCTTCTTCTATTTTCCCCTTACTATAAGACCTACATATCTTTAGCAATTTTACAAAAATTTTAAGTCACACTTCCAAACTTTAATTAGAAATGATCAAACATAAAGTACCTATAACTGAAAACCTTTTGTAAGGATTATGATAAAATTTTACATTTTTATAGAAAAAAAAGTAAGATTGAGTTTACATTGAAAACCTTTGTTTTATGATGACTGAAAATTGGATAAAATAGTCTTAATGATTATATAGTTTAACTCTTTTTTGATACAGGTAAAAATAAGAGACCCCCCCCAAAAAAAAAACACATTAGTAACTTGCCCAAGACCACATAATAAGCCATCCTCAGACGGTACATATCAAATAATAAAAGTAATATATCAACTGAGACAACTTTATACTTTCCTGTTATTGCTCCTGTTAACTCTTGACTGTATTCAAGGAATGCTGAGAAAACAGGTATAGTGATGTAGCAACACTCACAGTGCTGTTTCAAAGCAATTGCTTAAGTACTGGTACTTTCTGTTACTTTACTCCTCTGCCAATTTCTTATGCAACATATAAGAGAAAGCAACAAAGGCTAAATACAAATCTTCTATCTTACTATTTTGGCATTGTTGATAAGTTTTGCTGAAAAATATTTAAATTATTATGTAGAATGAAGTTTTTGAATTTATGATGGTTTACCTGAAATTGCTACACCTATTTAAAGAAGAAAGTAACATCTACATTCAAAACTTTAGAGCCAGGTAGGACCTAAGAGATTGCCTAATTCTACCCTCTTAATTTACAGACAAAAAAGTTGAAGATTAAAAAAGCAAAGACACTTGTCCAAAATCTCAGCTAATTAGCAGCTGCCCCACAACTAAAGCCTGGGTCATCTAAACCCCAGTCCAGAATTCTTTCCATTGACTACACCATGCTTCCCTCCTCACTTCCACACAAATCACAACGCTTCTGCATAGAAACTGAAGAGAAAAGAATAATTATATCTGATTTTCTATGTTTTGTGCTACTAAATGATTTAATTGTTCAGTTCATTCAATACATTTAATTGATGTCAACTGAATTTATGACCAACTGATAATAAAGATCATTAAAGAATGTGTTCTGGGCTGGGCATGTTGGTGCCCACTGTAATTCCAGCAGCTCAGAAGGCAGCAGCAGGAGGATCCCAAGTTCAAAAACAGCCTCGGAAAATTAGCAAGGCTCTAAGCAACTTAGCAAGACCCTGGTTCAAAATAAAAAATAAAAAGAATGGGGGTGTGGCTCAGCAGTTAAGTGCTACTGAATTAAATCCTGGGTAGCAAAAAAGAGCATGTTCAGTAATTGAGTGTGGCTTAAAACTTTATTCGTACTTAGCAACCACAAGATATCACTATGCAAAATTATGCTTGATTCAGGAGTCATCTCTTGATACAAATCAACAAATAGATGTGATACTCCATAGTGTTGGAGAGAAAAATAAATAGAGAAGTGAAGAAGTAAATAATAATGAAGATATAAACAAATCAGGACTAGAGGCACAGAAGGAATAGCACAAGGAAATGGATGAGCAATTGCTAAAAACAATATATTCAACAAATAACCCAGTCAATAAATTAGAAAATGAACTAAACACACAGCTCAAAAGAAGAAATATAACAGGGTAATGAATACATGAAAATATGCTCAACATCCTTAGTAACCAGGAAAAAGATTTCATATCCAGTCAGAATGGCAACCATCAAGAATAGAAATAAAGGGAGCTGGAACGGTGGCTCAGCAGTTAGGGAACTTGCTTGGCATGTGCGAGGACATAGGTTTGAACCCTAGCACCACATACACAATGAAGAGTAGGAGCAACAAAAGCCACATGAGAAACTAGGTAAAAATGATTTGCTTTCTCTCTCTCCCTAGCACTCTCCCTCTCTCTTAAAAAAAGAATACAAATAAATGCTAGCAAGGATGTAGAATGAAAGATGAACTGTATACATTGTTGGTGGGACTGAAAATTAGAACAACCACTATGAAAAGCACTATGAAGATTTCTTAAAAGACTAAGAATGGAGCCACCCTATAATCCAGCTTTCACTCCTGGATATTTATCCAAAAGAACTAAAATCAGCATACTGTAGTGATACATGCATACCAATGCTCATAAACAGCAAAGTTATAGAACTAGCCTAGGTGTCCATCAATAGATGAATGGATAAAGAAAATATGGTATACATACATGATGGCATTTAATTCAGTTATGAAAAAAATTAATTATCTCATTTAGAGGAAAATGAATGGAACTAGAGAACATCATGTTAAGTGAAATAAAACAGATTCAGAAAATCAAGGGTCAAATGTTTTCTCTCATGCAGAAACAAGAAAGGGGTGAGGGAATAAAGGAGGATTTTTAAAAAGTGAGAGGGAGTGCTCAAGAAAATAGAAGGGAAATCAACAGAGTAGAGAAAGGGCATTGAGAAAGAGGGAAGAAGGGAGGGAATAAAGTAGTACTAGGGAAATAAATGTACCAAATTATGCCACATCCACATATGAATCCCAGTGAATCCCAGTTTATACTTATTTATATATATATATATATGTATATAAAATGCATTAATTGAAATAATAACAGAAGGTATATCAGTAGAGTAGAGCAAGTAGATGGGAGAGGGAGGAGGGAAGGGAAAGAGAACGTACTGGGGAATAAGATTTAATCAATTGTGTCATGTGTGTGTACAAATATGGCTCAATTAATCCCACTGTTATGTATAATCATAATGCATTAATATAATAAATAAATAAGGACTGGGGCTGGAGCAATGGCTTGGCGGTTACGGCACTTGCCCAGCATGTGCAAGTACATGAGTTCAAACCCCAGCACCCACGTACACAATGAAGTCTAGGAACAACAAAAGCCACATGAAAAACTAAATAAAATTGATCCCCCCCCACAGCCCCTCTTTAAAAAAATAAAATAAAAAATAAAGACAATGTTCTGGTGCAACAGAACCAACTGCCCCAGGCTACCACGTCAGGAATGGTTTTATGAGGCAGGGATGAAGAGTACCTGGCGGAGTAAATGGGGACAAATTCAGTAAAGGCAAGGGCCATGGCGTAATGAGGCACATAAAGGTGGACGTGAACACATTTTACTGAGGGGCCAATGAGTTACCCAGGTTGGCAAGAGCAGCAAGACTATGCACAGCAGAGTACTGACTGACCCAAATAGAAAGTTAATTTGAAAATTTGTTATGAAAGCCGTATGATTATTAAATAATATATTCTAATACATTCTCATTCTGAGGGAAAATAAAACAATAACACCTTAATCTGTTACAGACAAAATGTCCTAATAATGGAAGAAAGAGGCATCTAGAATGCGAAAAGATGAAGAACTGCACAACTCTTCTCTGGGTGCTAAGATACACCTAATTCAAAGTAATAAGTGGCTCAGCCAATGAAAGATACTACTTAAGTTAATAAGGTTAAATAATTCACAGGTGATATTATCACGTGACTTGAGGAACTAGAAAACAAATCGACTAAGCACTCTTGGCCTCGTCAGATCACAAAAGCATCGTCTGAGGGATGTAATGCTTCTCAAAACTCTGCCTCCCTAACCCAAAGACTAATAGCACAAAGCTATCCTGATACCAATTAGGATCTGCATTGTGTACCGTCCTACAATTCTATTGACAATAGGATATTGTGCTATATACACTATTGTTGAGTAGTAGACAGGAGCATTAATCATTAAAGTTCAAGAGGAGTCTGCAGCCTCAAAACAGACCATGATGAAGGAAGAAAACCCAAACAACCACTACAAAATACTACAAATTGTTGTTCTGGGAGGTTATAAGACCAGGCCTTGCTGAAATCACTGACTAAGGGAGATCCCATCTTAGAAGTGCATAATGTTCCACAAATTTGTCTTTAATTAGCTGTTTAGAACTTAATTCTGTCTTTCTCAAAGAAACATGAAAAATTTAGGTACCTGGGTTTCCAGGTTTAGTTGAACAAAGCCTATTTTAGACAATAACATATATGAAAAATTACACATTAATTCTGATAACTAGAAGTAATACAAACGTGCTACACAATGTTTAAAACACATGTTGCTCAGAGGCCTAGCAATCCTAGGATAAACCTGCTTTTATTCCAGCTTATTAGAGTTGAATTAAATGTCCCTCCCACATCTAGCCTGAATGACTACTGGCCCTTACCCACATTCTTGGGTTCCCAGGTTTTAGTCAATGTTCCTTTTGCCTTTGATACCCTTTACCCTAGTCTACGTATCCAAACTTTCTCTAATGGTTCCCATCAACTTATTCAAAGGATCAGGTAAGAAACCTGTGGGAAAAGAGATAAAACATTCTAAAAACAGAGCTGGTCTATTGTTTTCACAATTCAAGACTAAAGTGCGGGTGGAGAAGCAGCAATAGGAAGAGAAGAGGACTTTTTTTTTTTTATTTAAAGAGAGAGGGACAGTGAGAGAGACAGAGAAAGAGAGAAACAACTTGATTTAGTTTTTCACATGGCCTTAGTTGCTCCAACACTCAGTGGTGTGTGTGGTGCTGGGGTTTGAACCCAGGTCCTCATGCTTGCCAGGCAAGTGCCGAAACCACTGAGCCACCACTCCAGCTCCATGGAGAGGACATTTTTTACTTGCTTTAAGCCCAGTATGGCCTTACTCTGACAGATCACATGGCCTTCAGACCATGATACTAAGGAAAGGGGAACAGCTGGGAGCCCAAAAGACTTTGTTAGCTGTGACCACGTGTCTTCCTCCTTTCTCCAGAACGCAGAACTATGTTACACATGGCAAGCACACATAGAAAGAATAAATGATGATATGACCCTCACTTCCAAGTTTTGTCATCTTCTTATTAGAGTCCTCTCATACCATCCATCCCTTCTCCCTTTTGCTCCCTTCAAAGTGAACTCAAGAACACAGCCAGCCTGGTCTTTAGTGCTCCAATGTCAACCACCAAGTTGATACAAATTTTTTTTCACCAAAATTTAGGGTACTGTATCTGAACAGAGGAGTAGTGACAATCACCCCCAACACACACACATGTGCTCCTATACCCCAAGAACAAACAATGCCTATTTATAACCATCTGGTCAGAGAGAAACACAGCAGCTCAGGAGACACCTAGTTTTACTGAGGGCATCCTACTAACTTCCCAAGATGTTTACACCAAATGATGGATACACAGAAAGCTATTAATAAGCATTTATTAAAATAACTAATTCAATAACTCTTTAAAAAATATTCATGGATAAGGTAGATAATTAGGGTATTTATAGAGTGGGGATATTTAAATTTATCAATTCTTAAAATTTATATAAAATTTTCCTTATTAGATATACCCTTTGAGCTTAGCATACAAGTCCTTATCATTTTAATGCACTCATAAAAGTAATAGAAGAAAAAAACAAACCCAATGACATCAGAATACCTTCACCAATACTACAGCCACATCAGTCTACTACACTTTCTTCTAATGTAAACCAGATTAACTTTCTTATTTCTAGTATCTAAACATATAATATAGGAAAGTGGAAAATTATTTTTATGGTTTTCTAAAACAGGTCTTTCAAAGTTTCAATTCCAGTATATAAAATGTCAGTAATATACTAAAAGTAACATTTTCAGTGTTAATATACTAAAGACCATATACATTTGACATCTTTACACCTTTGAAAAGCACAGTTTCTATATGTTGCTTTGGATGTACTTTATTAAATAGCAGCATTTGATATAAAAGCTCAAAATGATGTTTTTCCAGAAAATGTTTGCTCTTGGACAAAAATCTCTTGGACCATCAAATATACTTTACAAATATGTAACTATTTCTGTTATGACAGTGCAAAGTAGATATAGTTTATTTGCGCTTTGGGAGAAACCTCAATGGAGAAATATTTAACGAGCTAATAAAAGGAAAAGAAGCACATAACTACGGGGAATGAAGGCACTCAGGGCAAAGGCTTTGCTCATTTCTTGCTCCTCCTGAATAATACATATCCTTTCAACACATCACTATTTCTCAACAACACCTTTTTCTCCCGCCCATTTTTATTTCCTTCTTTCCAAACATCTGACTCACCAACTTTTCTTCAACCTCATCTAATAAGTCTACTTTTCTATTTTCAATTTACCCAGATTTTTGTGAAATTATGCCAAGAAGAGATGCCTTGGAATCAGAACACAGTGATCAGGTCCAACCAAAGGCACAAGGAACACAGAAAGGAGGGGCATGGAAGGACAGGATCCCCCAAGGCCTTCACAAATACTCTGCCTACACCTAAGAAAATGGTCCTCTACTGACAGCAGCAAGGCAGAGCAGAGTGTAGCCACTAAGCCTCTCTGCTGGTAAGAAATACCTCTGCCTACACAAGATAGCTCATTATAGAAGGCCAGGAAGCAGTCTCAGGTTTCGTAAGTGGATAGTCAAGAGCACCTTGCCTTCCACCTCCCCCTGTATTCCAGTAGCAAGTCATTTTTTTGTTTTTTAATAAGAGAGATGAGAGAGGGGAACTGAGGGGGAGAGGGAAGGAGGGAGGAGGGAGGAGAGGGAGGGAGAGAGAGAGAGAGAGAGCCCGAGACAAAGACTGAATCAATTTTGTTTAGTTTTTCATCTGGCCTTTGTTTCTCCAACACACAGCTGTGTATGTGGTGCTGGGGTTTGAACCCAGGTCCTCGTGCATGCCAAGCAAGCATTTCAACCACTAAGCCACCACTCCAGCCCCCAGTTCTCACTTTTGGCACACCATATTATATTATTTTATATGCTCTTCAAAGCCCAGTGGCAAGTTTTCACCAGATGAGTGCATTAAACTTAAATGTTCCATTCATGATCTTTTTCCCCCACAAGCATTAAGAAGGAATTAACCATCACAGAAAGTTGTATTCTAATCTTGGCTCTCGGTTTTTCTTTTTGAGATTCCGGAGATGAAAAAACTCCAGGATGGGGCTGGAGCAGTGGCTCAGCAGTTATGGTGCTTACCTGGCATGTACGAGTACGGGAGTTCAAACCCCAGCACCACGTACACAACTTAGTGTCCAAGGAATGGAAGTCACATGAAAAACTGAACAAAAATGGCTTCTCTCTTTCTCACTGGCCCCTCTTTCTTTAAAAAAAAAAAAAAAAAAAAGCTCCAGGATAGGAAAGTAATGATAGAATGAAGAGCTCCTAGGTGTGGTTTTGGTTTTAAGGACATTGGAGGACCTCAACAATGTCTAACTCCAAAGTATGCAAAGCACAATTACCTACCAAAGAGCTTGTCTGATATTCAACTCTGCACAACTGTGTAATGGGAAGATGTGATGCAATGTTCAAAGAAAGAAATCACAGAGATGAAGAGAAGGGTCTGCCTCCACAGTCTTTGCAGGTATAGTGTAAGGTCAATGTGATAATACATTTAAGAGAGAAAGAAGAAAGAAACATACCATGAAACAGTGCCTTTTAACCACTTGCAGCTGCAATAGCTTACCAATAGCTCACTTTCCAGTGTTAAATTAGAGATCTGAAAAATAACACACTTTTCTGAAGAAGCCAATGTTTTAATACCAAAAGCAACGAAGCAAATGAAGTAATGATGAAATGGAAAAATACATAATGTCACTACTGTTTCTGCTAGGAAAGCTACTTGAATCAAGAATCAACCAAATGACACTGTCAAATAAACCGAACAGCTAAAGGCAGTTTGCTGATGGAAGGAAACTGTACGTATGTAGGTTTCTAGGGCAACCTCCAGGTGCTGCTGTGGAGACCCCTTTCCTGAAGACTGATTTCCTTCCCGGTGTTTTGGCCTCCCCCTCCCCGACTGCACTGCAGTGCGCAAAACCATTCTTGACGATCACTTCAGGGTTGGTACTGAAAAAGCCTCGAAAAATGAGAATCTTCAAGGAGTCAAATAAAGCTTTTTTTTACTATCCAGTCCAAATTATACTATCAATGATGAGCGGACTGAAGAAAGTACTTGGGGGGAGGGGGATGGGAGATGTCAAAGCAACCAGGAGGCTGAAGTACTTAAGAGCTACAGTTGCAGCCCTCCTGCCTTTCCCACCCTCTCCAAACGGAACATTACTAAAGGTTAAAACAATCCTGTGTATAGGGCAGAAGAAATGCGAGATGAGCTCGGGAGATGTGGGCGTGTAGGGTGTGGCGGTTCCTGCGAAGAGCTCGTGGACGCACAGGCTCCGTCTAATATGTCAGCTCTCGCATCCTAGGAGCTGATGAGAGACGGTGGAAGCTCAGAGGAAAATCGTGCGAGTGTCGAGGGGGAGGGGGAGGCCTTAACGTTCGGATCAGATTAACTAGCGCACAACCGCAGTGCCCGCGCCCCAGCACCTGCGCTTATCTGGGGCATCCTAACAGCCGCAGGGCGCCGGGGTCTGCAAGAACTGGGCCCGGGCTGGCGACTCCCAGCTGGAGGAGCCGAGTGAGGCAGTAGCCCGCAGGACCATGCGAGGATGGAGAAGCCAGTGCTTTTACCTGCGATGGACCAGGTCCAGCGGTAGAACTCCACGGTGTCGTTGAGCGCCGTGGACATCACATTCAGGACACTGCCTGGATCCGAGTCCAGGAGCCCCATCGCGGCGGTAAGAAGGAGCTGGCGGCGGCAGGAGAAAAGCGGAGACCCCGCGGGAGGATTGACCTCGGAAGCTAAGGCCGAGGGGGAGAGCTGCGCCGAGGACCCTTCTAACGGCGGCGGCCCAGCTGCGTCTTCTCCTCCTCCTCCCCGCTCTGCGGCGGTGCGGATGCGGCGGCAGCGGAGTCGACGAGCCCAGCAGAGCTGAAGGTGTCGTCGAGGTTCCCAGGGGGTGGGGGACAGGCGGAGGAGGAGGAGGCGATCCCGCCGCGAGCTCCGGGTGCTGCACCACTCTGCTGCCTCGCGTCGGTGCAGCTCCAATCTCCTCCGCCGGCGTCACGTGGTCGCGCGCGGGGGCGGGGGGCCGGAGCGCCCCTCCTCCCGCCCGCGCTCTAGGAGGCAATTGCGCAGGGATGCTGCGGCCGCGGTGGCGAGTGTCGGGCTCGCGCAGGCGCCGCGGTCCCTCGGCAGCGTCCCCTTCCCTTTACCCTTCCCCGCCACAGCTAGACACCTGGGCCGCTCCTTTCTACCGCCCCTCACGAGTGTCCCCATCCTCCTCCCCCGCCTACCTTGAGGGCATCGGCCTGCTGCGGAGGAGGACGCACCCTTTCCGCCCCGGATGCGTCCTGGGAAACAGGGCAGGAAAGAATGAGTGTTTTGTGGGCAAAGATGAGGTAGGCGAGGTACTCTGGTCCTTACTTGTGGCTCACCTAGATTTCACTTTTGTTGTTGTTTCTTTCACCTGCGTCACCATGACAAACGAAAGGCACGAGTTTGCCCCCTGAATAAGTGAAGGGATGTTTGCCTGCCGTGCTATAGCGATGGAGAATAGGCTCTGTGGTCTACTCATTAGAAAACTAACAAACAGCTGCACGAATGCTTGCGTGTGCTGGGTAGACTGTTTTAATGTACATGGAATGATGCAAATAATATGATATAATATGATCGTGCTAAATTAGGCCAGTAGTAGTTAAGAGGAAGAACTGAGACAAGGTTTAGGCTTACAAAAGTCCTCTTGGACCTGATGGCATTGAGGTGAATCTTAAAGAAAATGCTTAGGAGACAAAGGGCGATGCACTCAAGAGAGGAAAACTAATTAATTAATTTTTAAAAAAATTTTTTAAAGTGGGAGTGAATAGGAGAGGCTATCTGAAACGCTGCAAAAATGCACTACATACAATGTATAATTTGATAGTACCTGACATAAAACAAGTCTTTGAGGATTGTCCAATAACCAATTCGTCTACTTGATATTTAAATGTGTCAGCTACGTTTTGTTTAACCTTTTCTGCACGTGTTGATTTAGGATGTGTCATTTTAAAGGCCACTGAATCAACAGTGTGATTTCCTCAGTCTTCTGAATTGTTAAAATAATGTGAATACTACCTTTCATCATACTTATTTGATTCTTTTATTTCTCAATTGATCTGGTTATATAATTTTCAACTATATTTTATATTGGAAGCATATTAGAAGATGAGAAAAAAGTTAGTTGCCTGATAAGGCCCTAATTCTGTGCTATAAATAGTAATAAATATTTATGATGAGAAAATTATAACTTACACTTCTTTCAAAGCTTAAGGATTAAGTGGTAGGAGCTTTAGGGAGAGAAGGTAATTAAAAGTAGTTGATTTATTGTAGAACTCAAGCCACCACATTCACCTTTAAGTGCTTCATTCTTAAATTCCAACAAATCAATCAAGATGTAATTTATTAACTTGTCAAATATATTTGGCAAACTAAAGTTTTCTGGAATGAAGTGGTAATTTCTCAAGTATAAACCCCAAGTCCAGAAAGTAAAGTTTGACTTAATTTGATGATCTACTAAAGCACAGATTAATTTGAACTTTGCCTGCAAAATTGATTATTACTTCTATGTTGTAGAATACTGAATTTTTTAAGGGACAACAGATTCCTACCCTCATAGCCATTCACGGATACAAAACCTCATCATCTTATTTAATACAATGTGAATTGTTAAAACAGTTGCTAGCATTACTTGGCCTCTCTTCTACGGTAGGGACCAACCTAAGTTCCTTATTCACTAGGGGGCGCCAGTCACATACAACAAAATCGTAGACAAGCCTTGGGTGACTACAGGGAATGGGAGTTTTACCTGTATCACCTTGTGCACACTCTACCTGAAAGCATAGTATTGTTGTTTATATTTATGAGCTGTGCAAGCATACATCAAGAAGCAGAGCTATGGAATTTACCCACTCTGGGAATTTTATTCAGCAATAAAGAAAAACAAATTATGTCATTTGCAGGAAAATGAATGGAACTGCAAACCATAATTTTTTTGAGCAAAATAAACAACTTAAAAATGAAATTTATGTTTTCCCTCTTATATGGAAGCTAGAGGGGAAAAAACATGGGAAAAGGGGAGACCATGAAGTTAGGTAGGTGGCCAGTTAGAGGGAGGGGAAGGAGGGAAGAGAATAGAGAGAAGGGAAGGACGTATTGAGAAGTAAAATTGATCAAATTTTGTTTTTATATATATGCAGATATGCCACAATAAAACCCACCGTTCTGTATAATTGAGGTTCACCAAAAAAACTAAAAAAAAAAAAATGAATATAACCACTCTAGAACACTATTACCTGACATGAAGTCTACAATTCAGTATTCAATCCATGAGTGGTTAACAAAGACTAATGACTGTCGGGTACCAAAGTCTGCTGCTGTGGTTTGAATGTATCCCCCAAAGTTCATGTGTTGGGAACTTAATCCACAATACAACAGGATTTGGAGGTGGGGTCTAAGGGGAGTTGCTTAGGTCGCCAGGGCTTGACCCTCGTAAATGGATTAATACCTATTATAAAAGTACTTGAAGCTGTGAGTTTGGCTTCTCATGAATGCATGCTCTTTTTTCCATCCACATTCTTCCATGGGGTGGTGCAGCAAGAAATCCATCACTAGATATAGCCCCTTGATCCTGGACTTCACCTTCAGAACTATAAGAAATAAATCTCTATTCTTTATAAATTAACCGATCCTGGGTGTTATAACAGCACAAAACAGACTAAGACATGAAATTGGTATTGAGATGTGGGGTTATTACTAACACAAATATCTGAAAAATATGGAAGTGTCTTTGGAACTGGATAATAAGTAGAGGCTAGATGAATTTCAAGAAACAGGCTAGAAAAAGCCTAGATTACTCTGAATTGAGTGATAAGGGCAGTTGTGATAAAGGCTCAGAAGAAGAGTAAAATGGAAGCAGGGAGAATCAATCTTCTTTAGTATTATTTACGTTGTCACAAGCAGGATGTTGTTAGAAATACGGGCAGTAAAGGCCATTCTGATGATACCTCACGTGGAAATGCGGCACAAAGTATTGACAACTGGAGTGAAGAGCACACTTTGTTGCAAGGTGGCAAAGAAACTGACTGAATTGTGTCCATGCCTAGGGGCTTCATGCAAAGCAGAATTTAAAAGCAGTGAACTAAGATATCTGACAGAAGAAATTTCTAAGCAAAACAGTGAAGGGGCCATATACTTGTGCACATGAAAATAGTGGCATGGGGGCTGGAGTGGTGGCTCAGTGATTACAGCGCTTGCCCGGCATGCGCGAGTACACGAGTTCAAACCCCAGCACCATGTACACAACTAAGAGTCTGTGGAATGAAAGCTGCATGAAAAACTAAATTTAAAAAAAAACTAATTCTCTCTCTCTCCCTCAATGACCCTCACTCTAAGAAAAAAAAAAAGAAAGAAAGAAAGAAAAAAGGAAATGGTGGCATGGTTTGTGCCAAATTACAAAGCAACCTTCCTGCTAACATCATTGGACACAAAATCTATATGATTTGGTACCCTCGAGGATTTAACTGATGAAAATTTAAATAAAAGTGGTTTAATTCTCTTGTTTTTTAAACCACACATGTATATTTATAGCAGTTTTATTCATAATCGCCAAAAACTGGAAGTAACCAAGATGTCCTGCAACAGGTGAATGGAAGAATGTGTTGTGCATAGTATATAATGGAGTATTATTCAGAAATTTCAAAATTGAGCTGTCAAGATGTGAAAAGATATGAATGACATTTAAATGCATGAGTTCATATTTTTAAGCAAAAGAAATCAGTCAGAAAAAGCCACATACTGCATAGTTCTAATTATTTGACATTTCTGGAAGGACAAAAGTATAGAGATAGTAAAAATATCGATGGCTGCCAGATTCTCAGGGGAAGAGAAAAGGTTGAAGATGTGAAGTAACAATGATTTTTTAGGATAGTGAAACTAGTCTGTATGGTACCGTAATAGTGGATGAATGACACTTGTGCATTCTTCACAGCTCATAGAACTTCACAGTTATGAATAAATATTAACATGCGATTTTAAAAATCACTTAGGGTAGAATACAGACTGTCACTGAAGAATCTATTTTTAACTATATAGAACCTCATTGAAGAGGGTCAGGGTAAGATTTGCTGACCTAAATGCAATTGAAAAGGAAGAGTATGTAAAACCAAGGCGTAATGAACTGCACATAGGCAATGTGCTGTAGTCGAGAGGATTGTTTCCCACAGTGGAATGAATCAACAATTCTGATACTGCTGCATGTGTACACTGGAATTGAACAATTAAGTAAATGTACGGCAGGTGGTGGAAGCCAGATTTCTTATATTGGAGTATAAGTTTACAGATAGGAAAAGAGAGGAGGCTAGAATGGTCCATGTGGTAATAGATCAGAGTTGGATATACTAGTATGAACGTACTTTGGGCTAAATATAGATGCTATTCATTACACACAGATGATTTTATAAATGTGTGTATGCACAGGTTAGTTTACTCATTATTTTCTTGCTCTATGAGCTGAGAGGGCGTAGAATCAGTGACTCTTCTAGCAACAAACACACTTAGCACCCAGATTCAGGTTTCTAATGCAATTTTCCAGTCAAAGTTACCAAAGATCCTCAAAAAAAAAAAAAAAAAGCGATTGGTTCTACAACTGGGACAGAAAATGTGTTGATGAGCCTTCAGCTTTCTGTTACACTGGAAAGTAAGAAAATGTTTTGAGGGAGAAAAACCCAAATTTCATTGGTATGGGAAAGTGACACAGGAGTCAACTGAAAGAGATCCCAATGTTTAAAGCTGGAATATTTTGAGTAACAGGTTAGATACTGTTGAATTATAACCAAGATGTAGCTGGGTGCAGTGGCAAACCTATATCCTAGCAACTCAGGAGGCTGAGGCAGGAGTATTTCAAGTTCAAGGCCAGCCTCAGCAATTTAGCAAAGCCTTAAGCAACTTAGAGAGGAAGATCCTATCTCAAAATTAAAGATATAACAAGGGTCAGGGAAGTAGCTTAATGGTAAAACACCTCTGCGCTCCTTTCTCAAAAAAAAATTATATATGTAAAATAAATAATCTTGAGCCTATACTGAAGTAAATAAGTAAATAATCTTTGCAGAAAAATCCCAAATAGTTTATGTAGATCCTCTTCCTTCAAAGAGAAGTATAACACCCAACTTGTTAAATGTGGGCCACCCAGCAACTTCTTTCCAAAATGTGCATAATTGAAAGAAGAAAAAAGAATAGCTTCATAATTGATAAACCTCATAAACACTACCTCAGCCAGTGATCAAGAGCAACATAAGTGGTGATAAGAAAGGTTGATAATATGTACCTTTGCTCTGATGCAAGAAAATGACAGTTCACACTGTGGTCTTTCTCCCCCAGACTCTAATCATGTGCAAAATATCTACTTGTACTCCTCAGAGAACTGTCAAGGTCATCAAAAACAAGGAAAGTCTGAGAAACTGTCATAGCCAAGAAGACCCTAAAAAGACATGAAAACTAAAAAAATGTGGTATCCTGGATAGGATCCTGGAACAGAAAAGACTAAGGAAATCTACATAAAGTACAGACACAATATTGGTTCTATCATTGTGACAAATGTACTGTACTAGTGGGTAGAATGTTAACAATAAGGGAAATTAAATACGGGGTGTATGGGAACCGTGCATTATCTTCGCGAATTCTATGTAAATCTTAAATTGTTCTAAAAGATGAAGGTTTTAAAATCATAAATAATAAATTTAAAGTGAAAAATAATTATAAACTTTGCAGTAATTTTAATTTTAGGAATTTATCCTGAAGAAATAAAGTAGGTTTTATTAAAAGTGTTAACATATTGTGATGCTTAAATTTAGGTCATCTATATAAAGCGGTATAAGCGTTCAATAAATGTAATTTGCTACTGTTGTTCTCTGAATCAGGCACAATTCTCAAAGAATTGACAATATACTAGACACAAGTAAAGAGTTGAGTATAATAATAAAGTGTAGTAATTGATGATAAGCAGCTCTTTATTTACTATAGGATCTTGCAAAATGAGTTAACCCCACTGCCTCAGCCTCCAGCAAATATAGCAATAATGATGATATTGATGATATTAACAGCAACAGCACTGATGACAAGATGAAGACAGACAAGAGAGGTGAAATAAAAGTATCTCCTGACTTTGACTTGGGCTTTCCATAACTTCCTAGAGAAGGTAATTGCTAAAGTGTATGTCATGAAGAAATCCTTATTAATGAATTTGGTCATTCAACAAATGTTCATTGAATTTTTGTATATATTAACTGTGTAGGTTGGGCACTGTCTTTGTCTGGAAGATTTTCACAATCTAGAGAAAAAGATAGATATAACAATAATGCAGTAATTTCAACACAATGAAATAAGTGTAATGAGTGGCTAAGAGCACAGACATTAATCCTCACAGTTTAGACAGTGTGGAGAGAGAAGAATAGTGTAGATCTTCCCAAAGAGATGATCATTGTGTACCAGCTGAGGACACATTGATATTTTACACAGTGGAGATGTTAAGAGCAAATCTTGGAGGGAGAAATAGCACGATGTATATATAGAATAATAAATAGTTGAATGTTGATTAAGTACTGAGTTCAAGACAGGGACTGTTAGAAGGAGGAATTCATGGACAAAGGCCTTGGGGCATCATATTAAGGACCTTGGACATTTCTTATATGCAATCAGTGTAAAGGTTATAAGCATGGGAGTAACCGGATTGTATTTTAGATAATGTTCTTGGCTTGATGTTTGAAAGATGAATTTTAGGGGGTCAAATCTCTTCACAGAGAAACCAGAAAACTTTTCCAAAAGAGCAAGAAAGAGATAATGAGTTTGAGAACAGTGACAGCAGATGTGAAGAAGGAGAAAGGACAGATTTTAAAAGTATTTAAGAGGCAGAACTTGTAGAACTGGAGAGCATGAGGGATGAGAAGGAGGACTCAACAGGAAACTCAAACATCTCTGAAGAAAATATCACTGTTGATGATTCTCCATAGATGTGCTGAAAATATTTAACTGGGTCTGGGAATGGAAAAGGTAAAAGTCCTTATCTATACCACTTGCCAGTGTCCATGATATAAATACTCCTTCAATGAGTGATTAAGCCTAGTGATGTTTAATCACTGACTGCAGATTTAGAAGGAGATGTTCAGAATCAGTCCACGTGAGCTAGTGGGAGTCTATTCTGGTATAGCCCTGATATCCTCCCATCCAATGTGTTATTCAGTCCTACCAAATACAGCTTCAGTATATGTCAGGCCTCTGCACTTCCACTACCCAGTAACACAAACCATTTACTCCTGCCTGGATTCCTAGGATGAATCTCTGTGCACCCAATCTTGCTTCTGTCCATCAGGGCAATCAGATCAAGCCAATGCTCTACTTAAATTCTGCAAATGGCTTCCCAACATTTTTAGGATAAAATCCTTCCTATTACCAGCCAGACTGTGCATATATTGGATCTTGCCTGTTCACACCAACTCTCTCCCTAGGTTATTCTTCAAACACACTGAACTTTTCCCTCCTTGGAGTCTTTAATTCATCATTCCCTTGACCTGGAGTCTTCTACTCCAAGCTCTTCTGGTTTCATCTCATATGCCTCTTTGGAAAGGCCTATTAAGAGTGATCTCTGTCATTATTCAGTTTATCTCCTTCACAATACTTATAATTAGCTAAAATTATCTTATCTGATTGATTATTAAAGCTTATTACCTTTCTCTCAACTGGAATAGAAAGCTCCTTGTCTATAGTCTTTCTATGTCTCCTGTGTTTAGTAGTCTGAAACATCATCAGAGCTCAGCAAATATTTAAAGGATGAAAGAATAAATCATACTTAGAGGTTTAAATTAGATAATGGATAGGTAAAATATAACCAACTGAAGTAGAGAATGGAAGAAGAGCAAATATCAAAAAGACAACTGAGTTTTGAACTTGTGTGAAGATTTAGATTCCTTAGGAGTCACCAGGTTGAGAGTCTTATCATACTAAATCTGTGTTCATATCAATTTTCATATGCTATGTTGTATATAGTAAGTTTTTGCCCCTCACTAAGGTATAATTACTTAAGAATATGATGATTTTTATGATAGTCCAATATAGTTTTGACGAGGGAATAAAAAGAGGAAGAGATGGAGCTGATAAACACTATTATACTTGATATTTTCAAGACTATTTAATTATATAATCTGAATTTTTTTCATTTTTCCACTGTAAAATTAGTAAGTGAATTTAATATTGAACTGAAATATTGCATCCTTAATAATTTTGAAACCTGCCTTACTAGCTACTTGGGTAAACACCTTATTTTAACCATTATAGAAACTTGAGATTGTGTCCAGGGCACAATAAATATACTCAAAAATTAGAAAATAAAATTCCAATGAAAGGATTTGCTATATTCTGTATATATCACTATCTGTATTACTATATTCAAGGAAATAAAAAGGAAAAATGATCTAAATCACTTTTAACTTATTGTAGACATAATTATGATGCTTTTCACTAATAATACTTAGTATTTATACTCTCTAAAGTCAGGCTTCTTTTCTACCTGCATGTATAGTTTCCACTTACTACCACTAACCCATCACTACCTGTTTCCCACTACTCCAACATTTTCTGAAAATTAATCAAGAGTGATTTCCTTGCCATATTGCTATCTTTTTATTTTTACTAAGTTGTCTTTTTACAACTTTCATTTCTTTCTTTGACATCAGTGACATTAGTCAGTTTCATATTTGGGACCAATGGGTATTCTTTGAAGCACAAAAAAAATGTTTATCAATTGGAAAGCATTGTTCTGGCCAGGGAACACATAGAATTAAATTGCAATGGTTTGATGATGAAACTGCATCTAAATATTTGTGACATTTTCTCTAGTTGTGAAGTCAAAGTAGAAAACAAAAGAAGTAATTTTTAGTATTATGCCATTTCCTACTGAGACCATTTGACTAAGAAACTAAATCAGGTCTCTAAGTAATGAGATCACAGTCACACATTTTTATTACCAATGATGAATTAGATTCAGCAACATTTCTTATTTTATAAATAAGATTTTGGCCCAGAATAATTAAAAAGATTTCCAAAAAAAGGAAGACATGTGAGTTAATGTTTAGCACAAAATTGTGTAATAATTGGTCTCTTAGTGAATTTTGATAGTGTACATTATTTATTTCTTTTTCACCTAGAAAAAGTGAAAGTAAGCCTAAAGGCAAGTATTACAGCTTGGATGTTAAATGCCCACCACCCTAAAGCTCTTGTGTTGAATGCTTAGTCCCCAACTAATGGTGCTATTGGGAGATGGTAGAAACTTTGGGAGTTGGGACCTCATTGGAGGCGTGTCCTTGAAGGGTATATTGGGACCTTTGCTCCATCCTCTCTTTCTGCTGATCCTGCAAGCAACTTGCTCCACCATGTACTCTGCACCATGATATTCGGCTTTGCCAAGACCCAAAGCAATGCAAGTAACACACAAGTCACCATAGGCTGATCCTCTGAAATCATGAACCAGAATAAATCCTCCCTCCTTTTGAGCTGGTTTTCTTGGGTATTTTTCCCCAGCAACAGAAAGCTGACTAATACTTTTGTATTAGCAACTTATTATGAGCACATTTTATTAGTTAGTAGGCTGCTTATTTTACTCATAGGATTTTTCTTTCGCATTTCATCTACAATATATCATAGATTTTTATGAAGAGCAACTTCATAATGGAAAGCATCTTGGTCCAGAAATCAGAAGAGACCTCAGTTCTATTTTTATCTGTGGCCCTAATATATGTGGGCACCAGCAAGTCACTAGTCTGAATCATCTTATCTGATAGATGAAGATAATGCATTTCATATCTACTTCATACAGTTGTTGTATGGGTTAAATGAGATAATGAATATTAAAATTTACTTTGTATGTACAAAAGGGCAATAAGCATGTGATAATTATTTCTTTACATAGGGAAAAAATTGTTGTCATTTGGGTATTCTACAATACATTCTCATGTTTAAAAAATCTTCCCCCGATACCAAGATGATATAAAAGGATTGTACATTTTTGGCCACCACAAATCTAACTTTTTTTAAATTCAGAAATTTATTTGTTGAACAATCAAACAAGCTTCTAATGAAATAATATAATATATATATAAATTCTGAAAATTAGTTTTACCCCCAAGAGTCCCCCCCAAAACAAATCTAACTTAAATTATTAGAATTGTCTGTTGTTTTTATTGTTCTTGGAAAACAATGTAATCTGTATTCTCTAATCTTTGATTAGATATTTAATTAGCATTATTTTCCCTTGCATGGAACTATCAAGAAAAAAAGCAATGTGAGGTATATTCTAATATTTGATTAGATATTGAATTAGCATTATTTTCCCTTGCATAGAGTTATCAAGGGATGTACTGTGAAAGGAGAATATAACTTTCCCCTAGAATTTCAATCAGTCTCATGACAACAAATACTTCTTCATCTTCTTCCTATATCATGTTTTCTTCTCAGACCCTTCATAGCAGATGACGGAAATTTATAGTTCCTCCAACAAGTAGCGTTAAAAGGAAAGTCCAAGAGGTGCTGCACAGCAATTTCAGCTCCCAGAAAAAGTTGACATGGACAATAGCCCCCAAAGGATCCTTGGTCTGCACCATCATTAAGGATGATAGCACAAACATGTTCACATTTTGGAGGAAATTACTAGGAAAGAAAAGAAAGACAGACTTAGAGGAGGATTGGTTCCTCTACAGTAGTGATTGATGGATAAGGACTGTATCCTATTAATCTTTGTACCTGTAGTCCTAAATACAGTGTTTGCCAATGGTAACATTCAATACAGATGACAAATGTTGAATGAATGAGTATATAGATGGATGGACTGGAGGATACAATAGATTTATGTAGAATTAGACTGATCTGAAATAATTTCTATCTTATTTCTGGATATTTAACTACTTTGGGAAAATTAGGAGTTTAACATATGCATTCCAAGTCATCAGGTTTTGTTAACTGTGCCAATACATACTTGTGGCCTAATCACTCATTTCATTCTTTGTATGCTGTTATTGCCACCTGAAGATTTACAGTCCCAACTCCCTCTTGATTCCTTCCCATTCTGATGGGCTTCTAGAAAAATCAGACTAGTGTCAGGGATGTCCTGTTCCAGTACCTCCCTCATACCTAGGAAAGTGCTGTCCCTTTCCTGGGCCTCTTTTACATAAACACACTGACAAATTACAAACACACTGACATTTCATTACTCATTATCTGGTGCTCAGTGCTACCGGACAGTGTGGCCTGAAATACTTAAATATATACTTTCATGTCTAACTGCATTCAGGCCCCAAGGAAATACTTTTCCAAACCTCTTTCTCTGTGTCTTTTGAAACAAAAAGCATCAGCATCCATGAAGGCTTATGAATTATGCCTCTGCCAATACTGGAGATGGATACTGCTTAAGAAGATTAGAGTGGTAGAAGTGTCTAGGTAAAAGAAAAGACAAGCTAATTAACATGTCAAGCTCTTCCTCTTACTTTCATTCCCAGTAGTGTGAAGCATCTGTTTTCCTGTTTCTCTTTGTGTGTCAGTTGGTGAGTCTGAAGTTTCTCACCAATTAATGTGGTATTTGCAACAATTGCACATGGCAACTAAGGAATATTTTTGTGCAAATTTTGACAATAAGATAAAAAATATAAAATGCTTTAATTGTTTTTATGCTGATTACATGTTGAAATAATATTTTAGTCATATGAGAATAAATAAAATATTAAAATTAATTTCACAAATTTTTGAATGTTTGACAACAAAATTTAAAAGTTATATGTGTGGCTTACACTATATTTATATTAAATGACACTGATTTAGACAATATAAAATATGATGTTGATTTTTACATTGATAATTAATAGATATTCAATGCTAGAATTAGAGTAGTTTTTTTATGAAAATATCTAAGATTTAATTAAATTTAAAAAATGGATTTGAAAGTTTATTTCAATAATTTTGATTATAATTTTCATGTTCATTAGTTTGTATTTTTACTTTAATTTTAATAGATTTGAATATTTTTAAAGAAAAAAATCACAATTTAATAGTTTAATATTTTCTGAAAATGTGTTCAAATTTTGTGCTCTTTGTACACAACTGCAATTTCTTTTTTGATCTGTTAGCTCATTACTATCAATAGAGCACAAATTATGTGAAAATCTTAGAGCAACATAGTAAGTGATCTTTTTTCTGGTGAAAATGAGAACAAATTTCTGAAATAAATTGATTTATAAATAACTTATAAATTATGTATTTTCATGTTATTATTCATGCAAACATCACTGGCTCATTAACAAAAATCCCTAAAGTGTGAAATAATAATTAATAATGTCATTTATATTTTACCAAATATCAGGAACATAAAACCATAGCTTTAAACATGGATTTTAATTTTGTGATTGTGGTTGCAACAGTATTGCCGTGAGAGGAAAGAACATATTTTATTTTAGAGCTTGTTAGCATGACATTTAAACATTTAAGCAAATGGTATGTGGGTCTTTATTTGTAATCTCACCCTGGCGCTCACAAATGTTAGCTCCCGATTGTAAGGGACCTAGAATAACCAGAAAGTTGTAAGTTGAATATAAGAAATTCTTCATGAAGTATCATCACATTGGAAGCTCCCTTAGTTTCTGGGGATAATTCAGAGCCCACATGTTTGTCTGCCCTTTCAAGATCTCTGTGAGCCACAATAGTCTCTAGCCTGTGTCAGATGCATATTTACTCCTGGGTCTGAGAGCAAAGAGGATGAATCTGGGAAACAGGTGGGGAAGAGAATAAACCTGACAATGTCTTTGCGTATTTCCCTACTTCTGCCCTTTCTAGGATGAATTACATAGTCTGATTGAAAATTGCTGAGACAGACTTAAAGCAAGTACAAAGCTTCTGCAATATGTGCAATATAATAGCTGTGGTGCCAATTTTAGGTGGAAACTAGGTCAAAGGGTGGAGTAAGTAGAAATGATGCTCTTCAAAAGGTTCATCTGGCAACCATATTATGATCAGGGAGTACATCTCTTGGAGAAACCAAAGGAAATTTGTGAGCTGAGATGCTTATTAGATAGATTACTATATTATTTCAACAGTATATGAAAAAGGACTACCATAAAATCCACAATGGATGTGTACTATGAATCATACCTGTCCATGGACAAGCTTTACTTATCTCTGGAAATTAACAACGATTTTCAGTGACAGAATCTGTAAGCTATGAATGATCTATCAGAAATAAAAATGGACTGAGAAGCAGAAGTCCAGAGCTCTATTTTGAGCCATACACCCAGGTCAAGGCACTAAACTGCTCTAGGTTTCAGTCTCCTACCTGCAAAATGATGGGAAAAAATTTATGCTGCCTATCTCAAGAACTAGTATGAGGATTGAATGAAGCCATTCTGGTGAAAGCACTCTGAACATTATAAAGTGGTTTGCAAATATAAAATATTGTCATTTTCTGTTTCACTCTGTGGTATTTCCTTCTTTCCTTCAAGAATTGCTGTTATCATTTTACATTGACATGGATTTATTTGATGTGACTAAATAGTAAGTTATATGTCTTTCCCAAACGACTACAATTCAGAATTCTAAATCACCAAAATCAAATAGCAAAACTTTTTTTAAAAAATTCGTTTCACTCATTAATACAAGGATGCTATGTTTTTCTTTTGAGTTCCTATTACCCTTTCTTTCTCTTTCGAATTTATAAATCAGATGGATTATTCCTGTAAGGAAACTATGTTGTTAAAATAAATGTCAGCATTTCAACGGTGCCTGCTTTGCCCCTTACACCCCCATCCTGCACTCATCTACAGTGTTGGTGGGGAGGAGTCTCTTAATTTTTAGAACTATCTGTGGATTCTGACAGGACTAGTCAGGCTGCTGGACACTCCCTGAGCAACCTTGCCCTATCAGATAAAGCAGGGAGTGAACCTCTGACAGGTGCCTCAGTCACTGTCCTGGGTATCCATGGCGCAAGGGGAGCTCATCAGACGTATGTTGGGCAAGAGGCAGTGTGTGGGTAACTTCTGTTCTCCACCCTAGAGGAATGCCTTGCTATAGCCACACACTCCGAGTGAGGTAAACCCATTTGCAGATTTGAAATTTTAAAAGAACAATATGAAAGCATCCGGACATTTCTCCTACAACTAAAAGATGTGCACTTCATTATGTAAAGAGAAAACTCCTGGCCCCAATATGTTAGAGTAAAATAATGTCTTTTTTATAGCTAAGTGAGGAAAGGCTTTGAACCTTTATTTTTCTTCAAATTGCTAGTTAATTCAGGACACTTTTGGAAGCCACAATGAAACGATAATTTTCTTTCTGGGAGCTTATTACCTCAGCACAGGTAATAACAGCCTTGCTGATGATTTCAGAGCAGTGAATGTGGACAGCAGCAGCAAAGCCTCCTGGAGTTGCCCTAGCACTTCAGTGGAAATCAGAGTGAGCAAAGGATTGGTAGCTGGGTTCCTCCCAAGTCTTAGTGAACACAGAATAGGAGGAATAGCCTTGGATGGGTGGAGCTACTGAATTTCCCAGCAGCCTATTAGAGTGGGGCATGGAGTTGGATTTCAAATTATTTATAGGTAATAAAGAAATATGATAGTTTTTGCCCCTTTGAACTAAGAGTCTGCTCTTTGTTTTGAAACAGGGTCTTGCAGTATTGCCCAGGCTGACTCTGAACTCCTAGACTCAAGTAATCCTCCTACCTCAGCCTCCCTAGTAGCCAGGACTACAGGTGCATGCTATAGCACCCAACCAAGCCTGCTATTTCTGTGTTATGAATTATTTTTTAATAGGAACAGTGAGGGAGCAAAAGAGTCAATTTTATTCACTTTTTTCTTGTGGCTTTCATTGCTACAAGATTCCATTGTGTTCATGATGCTGGGGTTTGGACTCACATCCTCTCGAATGCCAGCCAAGTGCTGGAACTGCTGAGCCACAGCTCCAGCCCCCTGTGTTATGAATTTTAACACACAAATTCACCAACTAAGTAAGGGATCAAAATTAATTACTAATTCTTGGCTTGAAGCAGAGGCTATTGCTATGCTAATGATTCTAGGACAGTTATATCACAAATACTTTACAGCAGTCTTTACTGCTTTCCCTTGTGCTTTAACTGTGAATTAAATATATAAATAGATTTTTATTTAGGAAAAAAACATCAATCCTATCATCCCAATTTAGCAACTATTTTAATGTTGTATATATTCCTGCCATTCTATAATATTTCACATTAACAAGTAACCTGTGTTCCCAGTTCAAGGAGTATCTTAAAGGAATTCAGCACAATTCCTGCTCTTGGTAGAGTATCCCATGGAGTGGTTGGCTTCTGTGGCTTTAAGTTGCCCTTACTGCCACCTCATGGACTCTGTCGCTGCTGGTGTCTTTATTGCCAAGGGTGTGGGGTGACTATGTGATTTGAACCTTGTCACTGATGAAGACTTTCTGGTGCATCAGGATAGCACAGTTTCGGTTTGATTCTGGGCTAAAGTTCCTGCAGGTGCAGGCCTGCCTGAGCATGTCTAGGGAATTTGTGAAACTACTATGTTTTTCTGGAGTGTAAAGAGCCTATGGACAGAGCTTGAGCTTTGTCTTCTGCTTAGGTTAGTAGGCATTTTGGGTAAATTGTGAAATACTGTGACCTAAGTTGATTGAAGGGAAGTTGTAGAGTCTGCTGGGAGAAAATTCATCCCAAGGACAGACAGTGGGAGGCACAGACTCATCAGTGACACCCCCTTAGTCATCATAGGAGAAAAACAGATTTTTTTTGTGTGTGTGTTTTTTAATTACATGGATATGGAGTTACAATTGAGGAATAATCATACAGTTTGAAGTTATTATTAGCTTAGCCATCTAACATATTGCTTCCTGATATATTCTAGCTTCCACAGATGAGAGAAACCATTTGGCCCTTGAGTCTCTGAGCTTGGCATACTTAACTTAGCATAATTCTTTCCATCTCAATCCATTTGATTTCAAAAGCCATAATATCATCTTCTCTAATGGCAGTAGTATTCCATTGTATATACGTACTAAAGTTTTTGTATCCATTCAAGTGAGGGGCATCTGGGTTGGTTCCATAGTCTAACTGTAGTAAATGGAGCTGCTATAAACATTGATGAAGCCACATCACTATAATATGCTGATTCTAACACTTTTGGGAAAATACCCAGGAGTGGGATAGCTGGGTCATAAGGTGGTTCCATCCTTAATTTTTTGAGGATTCTCCCCACTGCTTTCCAGAGTGGCTGAACCAGTTTGCAGTCCCACCAGCAGTGTGACAGTGTTCCTCTTTTCCCACAGACCCTCCAGCATCTGTTGTTCGAATTTTTCATTTTTGCCACTCTAACAGGAGTGAGGTGGTATCTCATTGAAGTTTTGATTTGCATTTCCCTTATAGCTAATGATGTTGAGCATTTTCTCATATATTTATGGGCTTTCTGGACTTCCTCTGGTGAGAAGTTTTTTTTTTTGTTTTTTTAGATCTGTAGCCCATTAATTGATTGGATTATTTGTGATTTTGGTGTTTAGTTTCTTTAGTTCTTTGTATATTCTGGATATGAGCCCTCTGTCCAAGGTGTAGCAGGCAAAGGTTTTCTCCCATTCTGTAGGTTCTCTCTTGGTGCTCTTGACTAGATCTTTAGCTGTGCAAAAACTTTTTAGTTTAATTGTATCCCATTCATTTATTCTTGACTTTACTACTTGAGCCATGAGAGTTTTGTTAAGGAAGGCTCCGCTGACTCCTATGTTCTGCAGTGTTGACGCTACTTCTTTTTCTAGTAAGTTTAAAGTTGTTGGGTTAACATCCAGATCTTTGACCCATTTTGATTTAATTTTTGTGCAGGGTGAAAGATAAGGATCCAGCTTCAGTTGTCTACACATGGCTGTCCAATTTGTCCAACACCATTTGTTGAACAGGCTATCTTTCTTCCATACTATGCTTTTGCCCCCTTTATCAAATATCAAATAGTTAAAGAGATGGGGGTTTGTCTTAGGATCTTCTATTCTGTTCCACTGGTCTTCGGTTCTGTTTTGATACCAATACCATGCTGTTTTTGCTACTACAGCTCTGTAGTATAATTTCAGGTCAGGGATTGAGATACCCCCTACTTCTTCCTTCCTGTAGAGTAATGTTTGGCTAATCTGGGTCTCTTATTATTTCATGTGAACTTGAGAATTGCTTTTTCTGTATCTATGAAGAATGCCATTGGTGTCTTGATGGGGATTGCATTAAATCTGTATACGGCTTTGGGTAGAATGACCATTTTTATTATATCGATTCTGCCTAACCATGAGCATGGAATGTTTTTCCATCTACTCAGGTCTTCTGTAATTTCCTTTTTTAGTGTTTGATAGTTTTCTTTGTAGAGGTCTTTAATATCCTTTGTAAGGTTAATGCCCTAGTATTTCATTTTTTTGGAGGAGATAGTGAATGAGAGTTTTCTGACCGATGTTATTGGGTCTTCTAGGTATAGAATCATGTTGTCAACGAAGAGAGATAACTTAACTTCCTCTTTTCCTATATGAATTCCTTTGATTTACTTGTCTTGCCTGATAGCTCTGGCAAGGGTTTCAAGGACTATTTTGAACAAAAGTGGGGAAAGTGGACATTCTTGTCTTGTTCCTGAATTCAGTGGAAATGCTTTCAGGAGAAAAACAGTTTTTGAGTATAACTTTGTGACAGCCATTCACATCTGTTCCCAGCCCAGTCCCATATATTCATGTCTGGGTTCTAGGCAAAGTGAGACCTGCAAATAAAAATGGAAAGAGCATTCACTGAACACTGTAGAAAAATATTAAGATGCATGTGCATGCATACTGCATTGTTTCCAAGCCCTCAGAGCTAAGGTTACAAAGGGAAGAGAGATATTAAAAGAAAAACTCGGACCAGTTCAACTTAACAAAGTATACTTCAGCAAGGAAAATGTTCTAGAACAATACAATATTCTGGATCAAAGATAGTTCAGAATGCCCTACCCTACCACATGCACACATTATATTTACAACCAAAAAAAGGACATGACTTGGAAAACAAACTAATTGGCTGCAGATATTTTTCCTCTAATGGAGATAGTATGATCAGCTGGCAGCCTGTGATCAGCTACAGCTCAGTTGGCTGAGACCCAGTTTCTTCGTTTACACATTAAGCTACATTTTAGTTCACATGTATGGAAGCTGCTATGAATCAAACTTTATCACCCAAATATGAAGACATGTTTAAATCAAATTTAGTTTCACAGGTGTAACTTCCAATTTACCACAAATCACCAAACTTTGTTGCTGTGAACCTTTAAGGCACCATGGAGTGTGATAAAGCTCTTCATAGTCAGTGTGGTGGCAGCAGGCTTTGCTAAACAATCAGATGCTTGGAGAAACCAGACCCGGGGAGCAGTAGTGACCTTTGGAGGTCAATGTGATCTCTACAAGGCAGTGGGAGCATTAGTAAGGCTAGTTTCCAGGGGACTCTCACAAATGCTAAAAGGGAACATCTCAGGTGTTAAGGCCTAGTATTATGCAGAGAAAGAAAATAAACCCTGAAACCTGGAAAGTCTTCATGTGCCCCTGAATGCACCTTCAGGTTGGTGAGAATTGAGGTAACTTCCATTTCTAGCTCCTCTCAGGCTTAGATGCAGGCTCATGGAACCCACAGATTTTTTAACAATTTGCCATAGTTGATTATTATCTCATCAAAAGGGTCTGACCTCCGTTTTTACAGTGTCCCTAACTTTATAACTCTTGACATCCCCCATACAGAGACATAGTATTAGGAAACAGACCTTGAACCATTTCTCACAGAACTCATAGCCAGGTGCCTAAGACATACAAACTAATTCATTCATTCAACAATTTATATTAACTACCTGCAATATGTCAGGTGCCACTCTGTGTTTTGGATATACCAATGAATCAATAAGCAAAGATTTCATGGTAAGGGAGGACACTAAATAAATAAATAAAATAACTACCTATAAATATTACAAAGGGAATAAAGCATGGTAGTATGATGAAAAGAACAACTGGAAGGAAGTTGAGGGCTACCTTAGGTAAGGTAGCTAAGCAAGGCCTCCTTGAACAGGTGACATTTGAACAGGTAGAAAAGAGCCAACCACTAAAGACATGGCAATGAGTGTTCCAGGAAGAAATGACAAAATGAAGGGCCCTTAGGCAAGAAAAATTTCACTATGTTCAAGGAACTGAGAGGAGCTCAGTGAGCTAGAGCTTGGTGACAAAAGAGGAAGAATGGAATGAGATGGGCTTAGAGAATTAAGAAGGCCAAATATCTCAGGGCCTTATAGACTTTGGTAGGGAGCATGGTTTCCTGTTTAAGTTACTAGGAAACTAGCAATTTATGGTTTAAGCAGGGGCCCATCATGATCTGAGAAATTGCATCATGTGATCAGATTTTTCCTTCTTGTTTTCTAACAACTCTCTCCACCCCATTCTCAAAGAACTCAAAATAGAATTCTTAGACCTGGTCCTGGGAAAAGGTCCAATGGCACTACTCAGTGATCTTCCACAAAGCACACTCTACACACTGATGAATGACATCTCTGCATTGGGTTAAATATCTCAACTCCTGCCTACTAAAAACCAAAGATGAGACACTTCTAGAGATACTGGGTCTTTTGTCCCCTCCTCTCTGGAAGAGTTCCTTACCAAGGCTAGCTATCTAGCTATTGCCTCTCCCATTAGGTTCATGGAGGTCAAATCTCTGTTGCCCTTCCTTTCATAGTAGAGCCAACCCTAACTTGATGATTTTACACACCTACAACCCGTGATTTAATACAGTCTCAATAATAGTTGTACAACAAAACAAGTGATGGAGAAATCCTGCAAACCCGATAGGACCCAGAGAAGAATAGTTTAAGTGATGAAAAGAATTTTAGTACTATGTAGGAGCTGCCTGTTCCTGTACGTGGATACATGTGCAAAACTCTAAGAACTCCCAGAAATATTGGGGGAATGTGAATTTTTCAAATAAATGAAAACTATATTAGCAGGTAAGATAGAATGAACCGCAAACAGGCTAAAATATGAAATCCTATTTCATCTTCAAAATGTCTTCTGAACATTTTGGAAATGTTTAAGGCTATGCAATGGGCTTGTTCATTTGTGTCTATTTCACTTTCATTCAGTCACCAAACACTGATGAAATATGTATGTACATATGTATGTGGTTATATACACATATAAATATGTCTATATATATATATTTGTGACTATATCAGTTAATGATATACATATGATAGCATATATATGCCATAGTCTGAATGTTTGTGTCCCCCTAAAATTCATATGTTGAAACTAATCACCAATATGATGGTGTTAGGATGATGGTAGGAGGCTTTGAGAAGTGATTAAGTCATGAGGGCACCACACTCATGAATGGGATTAGTACCCATAAAAGGGGGCCCCAGAGAGCTGCCTTGCCCCTTTTGCCATGTGAGGAGAGAAGAAGGAACCATCTATGAAGCAGCAAAGGAGTTCTCACCAGACACTGAATCTGCTGCTGTCTTACTCTTAGACTTCTCAGCTTCCAGAACTGTGAGAAATAAACTTCTGTTATTTATAAGCCACCAATTTTATGGCATGTTGTTATAGCAGCCTGAATGGACTGAGATAATAAATTACATATATGTATATAAATACTCCTTGAAGTATTTTCTTACTCTGAAATTTACTTTTATATCTATATAGCCACTCCAGTTTTTTCTTTTTGGATAGAACAAAGTTGGAGAGCTAAGATTACTTGATTTTTATAAAGCTACAATAATAGAAACAGGATGGTGTTTGTATAAAGATAGAACAAAAGAATAAAACAAAATAGAGGTACAGAAATAAATGCATATGTACATAGAAAACTTCACAAACATCCAAAACCAATGCCATGGGGAAAGAATTTTCAATAAATAGCATTTGAGAAATTGTATTTCCAAATCCAAAAAATAAATTTATATCCTTACATTATACTCTATATAAAATTAGTTTAAAATGTATGATTAACTTAGTTGTAAATATTTAAATGCTAAAACTTATAACAGAAAAATAGGAGATTTTTGTAACCTTAGATTGTGAAGACTTCTACGATCCATGAAAGAACCATTCAGACTTAATAAAGTTAAAAAAAAAACTGCTACTCTTCAAATGATTCTAATAACAGAATGAAAAGACAGGCACACTCCTGTAATTCCAGTTATTGTGGAATCCTGAGGCAGGGGGATCCCAAGTTGGAGACCAACCTAAGGCAACTTAGCCCCTGTCTCAACATAAAAGATTGAAAGAAAAGGAGGGGGGGACTGGTAAGGTAACTGAGTGATAGAATGCTTGCCTAGTATGTGTGAGGTCCTAGATTCAATCTCCAGGACCAAAATAAATAAATAAAAATAAAAAATAGAGAATGAAAAGACAATCATAGAATGAAGAAAATATTGTCAAATCACATGTCTAATAAATATCTGTATCTAGGACATAGGAATTATCAAAGCTCCACATTAAAAAAACAAACAACTCAGTATTTTTAAATGTGCAGAAATTTTAACAGATATTTCACCACAAAAATATGCAGATGAAAAATAAATACTTGAAAAGATACTCAGCATCACTAATCATTAAATTCATTTAAACTAAGTAAATTAGAATGATTTAAAGCCAAAATGAAGTACTACATACATATTAGGATGGCTAAAATTAAAAAGACTTACCACACTGAGTATCTGAGAGGACTTGGAGGAACGAGGAACTGTAGCTCTTATTTAATGGCTGGTTGATGAGATGTGGGTGAGAACAACCACTTTGGGAAACAATGTGTCCATTGTTGTATGATATAGCCCTGACATTTACTAAAGAGAAAACGAAGTGTGGGGCTAGAGCAAGTGCAAGTACACAGGTTCAAACCCCAGCACCCACCTACACAACTAGGTGTCAGAGCAACGAAAGCCATGTGAAAACTCAATAAAAATTGATTCTCTCTGTTTGTCTCTCTCTCTCTCACTGTACTTCTCTTTTTAAAAAAAGAAAAAAGAGAAAACTAAGTGTAACCCATACAAATACTTGTACATGAATTTTCTTAAGAGCTTTATTTGTGCTAGCCCCAAACTGAAAATAGTACAAGTATGTCTCATCACAGAAATGAAAAGATTATGATTTTTTTTTTCAGGGTTGAGGATTGAACTCGGGGCCTTATGCGTGCTAGGCAAGCACTCTGCCACTGAGCTAAATCCTCAACCCCTGAACAGATTATGATATAACTGTAAAGAGAAATGAAAAATAAAATGAAATGCAATAAAAGAAACGGACTATTGTTACATGCAATGCTATCAATACAACTAAAAATAAATGTGCCAAGTGAAAAGGTCAGAGAAAAATGAATACGTAGTGTGTAATTACTATATATTAAACTAGAAGAAATGCAATCTACTGTGTACTAACAACAGACTAATGTCTCCCTGGAGGCACAGGGAACAGAGATATGCAGGAGGGTGGAATAACACAAAGGGGCTCAAGGAAACTTTTTGGGAAGCAGTAGATATGTTCACTATTTTGATTGTGTTTTTAGTTTTATGACTGTATACGAATGTCAAAACGTCAAATTGTATGACTTAATTATGTGAAGTTTATTGTAATTAGTGCCTGAATAAAATTTTTTTAAATCATGCATATTTTATATATTCACTTTTTTCCTGCAAGAACATTTACTGAATTGACAGATATTCTTTTTATTCTTTTTTTTTGTTTTTTTTAAAGAGAGAAGGACAGTGAGAGTGAGAGAGAGTGAGAGAGAGAGAGAGAGACAGAATCAATTTTTATTGAGTTTTTCACATGGCTTTTGTTGCTCCGACACTTAGTTGTGTACGTGGGTGCTGGGGTTTGAACCAGTGTACTTGCGCATGTCAGGCAAGCGCCGCAACCGCTGAGCCACTGCTCCAGCCCCCTTGACAGATATTCTTAAGGCATTAGCAGCATTTAGGCAAAAACGAATGGTTTAGCTCAGTCAATCCTTTAAACCCTGACCTTTCCACTCTTTCCACTCTAACACGTGCACCTCAACAAAACTCTGTATTTCTCTGTTCTTGCTGCAAGCACTAGGTAAAAACTGCAAAACTCTGAATGATGGTTTCTTGTTGGCAACTCAACCCCTACCCCTGCATTTTCAGCTATAGATTTTTGTTGTGTCAGCTCTGACAGTCTGAGGGAGTTAGTCTACAAAATGCATTTCTGATCTTGATCAATCCCTTCATAAAGTTGATGATAAACAAGAAGCCCAGAAAAGTAGTGACTTGGCCAAGAATTACAGTTAGAACCTAAGCATCTGACCTCTGGGCCAGAGATCTTTTTCCAAGATGGGAGTCAAGTGTGCAAAGACAGCGTGACAAGCAGACCTAATCTAGTGGAGCCTTGCTAAGAAAAAGACATTAAACAAAGACTTGATGAACAGTTGAATGATCCAGAGAGCTAAAGACCAGTGAATGGTGAGGGGAGGAGGGTGTAAAATATGACTCAAGAGAGAGAGAGAGACCAGATTTTGTAGAACCTCATAGGTTGAATTAAGGATGTCAGGCTTTATTTTAAAAACAACAAGAAATCCATCAAAGACGGTAGCAATCTGAGTTAAACATTTTAAAGGATTATTTGAAACAAGACAAAAGTAAATATGAAAAGACAAATTGTGAAAGCCAGCTAAGGAAGAGATTGTGATGGCTTCAGGGTAGCATGACACAAGAAAAGAAGAAATATACATGCAACCAAATGAAAAGAACTGAGTGTAAATTTAGGAATGAAAAGGGGAGAGAGGAAGGGGTGTAGCTCAGTGGAAAAATTACCTAGCTGTTTGAGGCTCTGGGTCTGAGCTCTAACCACACACACACATACACACACACACACACACACACACACACACGACCGGGATGGGGGGAGGTTTTGAGGGTAACATTAAAATCAGGACCAGAGGGTATTTTGCATTGTTACATTTTGTTGTATTCTTTTATGGTTTGACAGCTTTCTGGTACATTCTTATACCCTGCACTACAGAATGTACAATATCCACTAATTAATAAATATCACCTAGGTCTAGGGTATAGCTCAATAGTAGAGTACTTGCTTAGTATGTGCAAAGCTGCAATATCACACAAAAGTTTTTAAAATAAATATTATGTAAGAACAGTCAGCTCAAACACTAGGAAGAGTCCATTTCTCTCCTTAGACACATTTTGTTATATAGGCTGATACCTTGAACTTGAATTTCCAGCCTCCAGAACCACAAGAAAAGAAATGTATGCTGTTGAAGCCATCTAGCATCCAGTCCATGGTATTCTGTTCCGGTAGGCTAAGCTAATACGTAGCTCCAACCTGAAGACATTTCTTGCCTTTTTATCTCCATTTGGTTCATCTGAAATTTTGATCTTTTTAGATAAACAAAGAAGGGATATCATCTTAAGAACGTGCATCATGGAACATGCATGTTTTATGTTAGTTATGTTTATTTTCCCTTTCTCTTTCGTGTGTGCATATGCGTGTGTGTGTGTGTGTGTGTGTGTGTGTGTGTGTTGTGTGTTGCTGGGAATTGAACCCAGGGACTCCTGCATTCCTGCATTCTAGGCAAATGCTGTACCACTGAGCCATATCATCTATAGCCTTTCTTTTCCTTTTTTTAAATTCAGGTCCTAGATTAATGACTTACGGTCATGGTGAATGTAGTTAGAGTCTGGTGGTAGTGCTGTGTAATTAGTATTTATGAGGATGAGGCCTATTATTCTAATTAAATCCCATTTCTCCACACTGAAGCTTTTGGCACAGGATGCCAAGGCAGGAGGATTACTTGAGTCTACTTTAAGACCAGCCCAGACAACTTAGGGAGGTTACCATCTCCAAACAACAAAACAAAACAAAAACAACATACTGGGTTTCTTGTGGGCAGTGATAGTTAAGATTTACTGAAAATCTCCATCTTTTCCAGAGAGTGTTTTGATCATGTGTGTTTAATGTGGTTAGTGATACAGTTGAATTTAAATTTACCATTTTGGTATTTTTTTCATTTATCCTATCTGCTTTTTCCCTTTCTCTTTTTCATTTTGTATTAATTGTATGTTTTTCATTTTTCCTGTTTCATCCACCTAATAACTATAACTTTTTATTTTTGTTTACCTGTTGGTTTTTCCTTGTTTTGTTGTCATTGTTTTCAGTAACTACTTTAGGGTTTCCACCGACATTGTTAGATTTATAATGTGAGCAATATATGTAATTTATCACACTATAAAAATTTAAAGGTAAGGGGCTCAGCAGTTATGGTGCTTGCCTGGCATGCGCGAGGATGCGGGTTCAAACCCCAGCACCACGTACACAATGAAGTGTTCGAGCAATGAAAGCCACACGCAAAACTAAATAAAATTGATTCTCACTGTCCCTCTCTCTTTAAAAAAAAAAAGATTATCAATTAAAAATTTAAAGATGAAATTAATTTTAATACTATCTTTGTTTGAACAAATATACCCCAATCATTATCATCTCAATCTATAACAGCATAAAATATTAATAAAGAATTTTATAATACTTTTGAAAACTATATTTTATACTTACAGCACATTTCATTTTAGACTAGGAACATTTCAAGTACTCAAGAGCTACATATGCCTAGTGGCTACCAGATGGACAGTGAAAGTTTATAGAAAGTTTATAGAAAGCAGCTTTAACTTATCACAATACATAGAGAAGAAAAAACTTTAAACAGCACACTTCCATTTTCTCCTCCCACCACTAGTGCTAGTCTTGTCATATATTTACTTCTGTATGCGACAAATCTGATAATACATTGTTATTTCCCTTAGCTATCTTTCAAAGAGATTTAAAAATAAGGAATATGCCTTTTATATCTACCCATATATTTATCTTTTGCAACATTCTGTATTCTCGCATGTATTTCAGAAGAACTGAATTGAACTGCCTGAAGAATTTTTTAAAATATTTGTTGTATTACAGCACCACTGGTGCTGAATTTTTTTAGTATTCATATGGCTGAAAACATCTTTCTTGTTCCTCATAAGGAATAGCATTTTTTCTGTACATACAATCCTAGGTTGATTTTTTTTTTCTGTTTCCTTTCAGTGTTTTAAAAATGTGGCTCTGCTGTCTCCGAGTTTACATTTGTGATTGTTCCTCTATACATAATATGTCTTTCTCCTCTGACTGCTTCTAAGATTTTCTTTTATCACTGCTTTTAAACAATTTAATTATGTACCTAGATGTATTTTTCATGAAGCTTTGTGTTGAGATTCGTTGAACTTCTTTAATCTGTTGGTTTACAGTTTTTACCATATCAGCACAAACTTTGACCAATTTTTCTTCAAATATGTTCTTCCGTTTCCCCTCTTTTCCTTTGAAAATTCCAATTTCAGGTACATAAGACCATTTTAAGTTGTGCCACAGCTCATTGATATTTTCTTTATTTCTGTTTGGATTCACTTTGCATAGTTTTTTATTTTTTCTTTTCATTCTTTTTTTTAAGAGAGACAGAAGGAGAGAATCAGTTTTATTTAGTTTTTCATGTGACTTTCATTGCTCTAATACTTTGATGTGTATGTGGTGCTGGGGCTGGAACCCACATACACACATGTCAGTCAAGTACCATAACTGCTGAGCCACCGCTCCAGCCCCGTTGCGTAGTTTCTTATTGCTACGTTTTCAAGTTCAGTGATCCTGTTTCCCAGAGACAAATCTGCTGTTAATGATATGCAGTGTGATTGTTTTATGGCAGGCAAGGTGCTTTTCACCTTTAGACATTTGTTTTGGGTTCTTTCACATATCCCACATCTTTAACATGTTTACACTTTCATCTACTTTCTGGACTGTATGCAATTCAGTTTTTTTTATTTATTTTTATTAGTGTATTATAGTTTTACATAATGTCACATATTCCTAGATGCACACAATTCAGCAATATAATTTGTTCAATATCTGTACACCCCTCTAGGTCCCTCCTCCCATCCCTGATCCCTTCCCTTTCTTCTGGGTCCTATATTATTACTAAAAAACCCAAATACAGTGACATAATTTTTATACCAAAGAACATTTATATATATATAACTGTAGCATATACAGTGACATTGATAACTGCTTGGAATGTACTTTATCTCAGTTCCAACATTTCCTCTTCTTTTCCCTTCCTACCATCCCTTGTTGATCTTCAAAATATTTGACAATAGGATTAAACATTTATGTTTTGTACAGGTATGCTGCATAGCTTGTTCAAATATTTTATGAAGTGTATTGCGATTGTATCTCATAAATATTAACATTTGGCATTTTTGTTCTATGGATCTAATACATGAGTTTGTCTACCTTACTCCCAAGACTGAATTTAGGTCCAGCCTCCACAAATGAGGGATATCATTCAGCCCTTCATTCTCTGAGTTTGGCTAACTTCGATCAGCATGATTTCTTCCAGTGCCATCCATTTACCTTCAATAGATGCAATATCATTGTTTCTAATAGCCGAGTAGAACTTCATTGCATATATATACCAGAGCTTTTGGATCCATTCATCCAGTGAGGGGCCTCTGGGTTGGTTCCATAATTTAGCTATTGTAAATTGAGCTGCTATGAATGTGGATTTTGCTGTGTCACTGTAATGTGGTGATCCTAACTCCTTTGGGAAAATACTCAGAAGAGGGATAGCTGGGTCATATGGTGGATCCAAACCTAATTTTTTGAGCCACAGTGCTTTCCAGAGCGGCTGGACCAGTCTGCAATTCCACCAACAGTATGCTAGAGTTCCTATCTCCCCACAACCCATCCAGCATTTGTTATTATTCGTATTCTTCATCTTTGCCATCTGACTGGAGTGAGGTGAAATCTTAAAGTAGTTCTGATTTGCATTTCTCTGATTGCTAGTGATTTAGAACACTTTCTCAGGTGTTCATTGGCTTGCTCAATGTCCTCTGTTGAGAAGTTTCTCTTTAGCACTTTGGCCCATTTATTGATTATATTGTTTGTGTTTTTGATCCATTTTGATTTGATTTGTGTGCATGGTGAGAGATAAGGATCTAATTTCAATTTTCTGCAAGTGGCTGTCCAGTTTGTCCAGCACCATTTGTTGAATAGGCTGTCTCTCCTCCATGTTATATTTTGACCCCGTTTGTCAAAGATTAGGTGTTTAAAGATTTGTGGGTTTGTGTCAGAGTATCCCATTCTATTCCATTGGTTTTCATTCTTATTTTGATATGAATACCATGCTGTTTTTATTACTATAACTCTATAGTATAGTTTTAGATCTGGTATTGCAAAACCACCTGTTTCGTCTTTTTTGCTTGTAATGTTTTGGCTAGTCTGAGTTTCTTGTTGTTCCATATGAATTTGAGAATTGCTTTTTTTATATCTGAAAAAAATGGCATTGGAATCTTGATGGGAATTGATAGTCCTTTTGGCAGAATGGCCATTTTAATTATATTAATTCTGCCTAACCAAGTACACAGAACATCTTTCCATTTTCTCAGGTCTTCTGCAATTTCTGTTTTCAGTGTTTGATAATTTCCTTGTAGAGATCTTTTACTTCTCTTGTTAGATTAATTCCCAAGTATTTTATCTTTTAGAGGATATTGTGAATGAGACTGATTTCCTAATTTCTTCTTCTGCCCTAATATTGCTGGCATATAGGAAAGCTGTTGATTTATGGGTGTTGATCTTGTAGCCTGCTACTTTGCCAAATCTGTTTATTAGCTCTTAGCAGTTTTCTGGTGGAGTTTTTTGGGTCTTCCAGATACAGGATCATGTCATCAGCAAAAAGGGATAGTTTGACTTCTTCCTTTCCTATTCTTACCCCTTGGATTTCCTCCTCTTGCCTGATTGCTCCAGCCAGGATCTCGAGGACTATATTGAATAAAAGTGGTGAAAGTGGGCAGCCTTGTCTTGTTCCCAATTTCAGTGGAAATGCTTTCAACCTTTCTCCATTTAGTAGTATACTAGCTGAGGGTTTGGCATATATGGTCTTTACAAAGTTAAGATAAGTTCCTTTGATCCCTATTTTCTCTAGAGTTTTCAGCATAAATGAGTGCTGGAGTTTATCAAAGGCCTTTTCTGCATCAATTGAGATGATCATATGGCTTTTGTCTTTAATTCTGTTTAAATGATGAATCACATTTATTGATATGCATATGTTGAATCAGGCTTGCATACCTGAAATGAAGCCCACTTGATAATTATGAATTATTTTCTTGATGTGTTTTTGAATGTGGTTTGCAAGAAACTTATTAAAGATTTTTGCATTGATATTCATGAGGGATATTGGTCTGTAGTTTTCTTTTTTTGAAGTGTCTTTGTTGGGCTTTGGTATCAGAGTTATGGTTGTTTCATAAAAAGTGTTTGGGAGAGTTCCTTCTTTTTTAATTTCTTGGAATAGCTTAATAAGGAGAGGTGTTAGCTCTTCTTCAAAGGTGTGGTAAAACTCTGTAGAGAATCCATCAGGTCCTGGGCTTTTCTTCTTTGGAAGACTTTTAATTGCTGTATGGATATTGAGGCCTGTTATTGGGCTATTTAGGATTTCAATTTCATCATGTGTCAATTTGGGGATGTTGTATGTGTGCAGAAATTTGTCCATGTCATCCAGATTATCTGATTTCGAGGAGTACAGTTTTTCAAAATATGTTCTGATAATCTGTTTGATTTCAAAGGGGTCAGTGGTGATCACCTCCTTTTCATTGGTGATTTTGTTGATTTGCTTTGATTCTCTCCTCCTTTTAGAAAGATTAGATAGGGGTCTGTTAATTATTTATTTTTTTGAAGAACCAGCTCTTTGTTTTGTCAATTTCATTGATTTCAGCTTTTATCTTTGTTGTGTCCTGACTTCTGCTGGCTTTGGGACTAGATTGTTCTTCCTTTTGTAGAGATTTGAGTTGAAGCATAAGTTTATTTGTTAGGGATCTCTCCTTATTCTTAATGTGGACATTCAGCGTAATAAATTTTCCCCATAAGAATGCTTTCATGCTGTCCCAGTGGTTTCAATATGTTGTATCTTTATTTTCATTCTCTTCCACGAATTCCTTAGTTACTATTCTCATGTCTTCTTGGATCAATTCTTCATTTAACAGCGTGCTATTCAGTCTCCACATATGTGTGTGCTTTATGCCATGGCTTTTGCTGTTACTTCCTTTTTGAGAATGTCTATTTCTTTGATAATAGAGTTTTTTCATCTCTTGAGTTTTCTCACTTAGTCCATTATGTCTTCTTTCAGCTCATTGTTTCTTTAATAATCAGATAATTGATAATATTTTCAAGGTTTCCATCTTGACCCCTATCTGTGGCATCCTGTTTAGGGGAGTTTTGGGTTTGAGGTGAACCTCTCTTTGTTTGATTTTTGAAGAGCTTCTTCTGGATCTCTGAATTGAAATTTCCTGAGGGGAAGGTAGGCAGTTCTCTAGGTGGTTTTTCCTTGCTGGTCAAAGGGTCAGATCAGCCATCAACTCTTTGATGATCACCTTCTTCCAGATGCTGTTTCTGCCTGGGTCCTTGTGTTGCTCTATCTTTTGGTTCCTGGCTCAAGGTTGTAAATCTGAACCTACCAGAATGTGGGGCATCATGTAGGTGGTGCTGTTCAGGCGGGGAACCACGCCTGTTGGTCCTGAGCAGGGGCTGCTCCCAATGGGAATTCTACTGGTCATGTCCTTAGTGCCTTCCGGTGGGACAGTGGGGAGTGGGTGGGTGGGGACCTGAGAAGAGGCTGCTCTGACTGTTGACCCTACTGGTTGTTTCCTGAGGGCCTGCCAGTGGGATTCAAACAGGCCCCAACTGGAATGTGAGGCATCAGGTAGGTGGGGCTGCTCCAGGTGGGGAACCTCCCCTGGTTGGTCCTGAGCAGGGCTGCTCTGGACAGGAGTACTACTGGTCGTGTCCTGAGTGCCTTCCAGTCTGCAATTCAGTTTCAGTTTTAATTTCTGTTTTAGTGTTTTTGTCATCCAGTTCTATTAGCCATTTCTGGGTCTGTTTCAAGTGACTAATTTCCCCTCCCTGCACTTAGAGCTACATTTTCCTGTTTTGAACACCATTTTCTTAATTAGGTATCAGGCATCATAAATTTGACCCTGTGAAATTTTCTTGTATTTTTGCACATATTCCTGAGCTTCTTCTAGCTTACGATTAAATTATATGGAAACAGTCTGATTCTTTTAAGGCTTGACATTAAGCTTTGTCAAGCTGGACCAGTGCAGGCTTCAGTGCAGTGCTGATTTTGGACCACGACAATCAGTCCTCTGTATCTGTGGGGTTCATGTCCATGGATTCAATCAACTGTGGAGCAAATATATTTTTCTTTAAATTGCATGTGAACAATTTTTTTCTTGTCAGTATTTTCTAAATAATAGAGTATAACAACTATTTACATCATATTGATACTGCATTAGGTATTAGGAATAATAAAGTAATAAAGTATTTAAAATATGAGAGGATGTGCTTAGGTTATATGTAAATACTATGCCATTTCTTCTTCTCCTTCTCCTCATCCTTCTTTCTTTCCTTCTCCTTTTTCTTCCTCTTCTTTCTTCTTTTCTGCTTCTGCTTCTTTTTTATGGCATTGGGGATTAAACCCATGGCCTTGTGCATACTAGTCAAGCACTCTGCCTCCAAGCTCTCTAAGCTGCAAAGCTACATATTCAGTGGCTTTTGTTTTTGTTTTTCTTTTAACAAATTTCTATTTTCATCCAGGGTCTTGCTAAGTTTCCCAGCCTGTCCTCAAACTTGCAATCGTCCTGCTTCAGACTCCTAAGCTGGATACATGTATGTGCCAACAGGACTGAGCTAATACCATGCTATTTTCTATAAAAGACTTGAGCATCTACAACTTTTATAAAGTGTCCTGGTGATGCAGGGGTTTTGAGATGAGGCTGGAGTCTCTGCTACCACTGGCAAATGGAGACTAACTGCAGATTCTGTAGCCCATTTCTAGTGTTTGCAGCTGTTCCCATTTAAAACTGGGGATCTGGGCTGGCTGCAGATTTCTGTAGCTAAAATAGTGTTAGCATCTCCCCAGCTAAGAGCTGGGGTTTCCCCTACTACTGTTGAGTGGTGTGTTGCAGCTCTTGGTGTGGAAGAACACTCCAGGAATTCGGCACCAATCTTCTGGGTTCTTGGCTTGTAAATCTGAAGAATAAAATCCGTGGAGAACCACAAGAAGGGAAGAGTAAAAGAGTAGGATTTACTTAAGGAAGGAGAGCAGAGACTCATGAGGTGTACCTGCAAGCAGGATACCATCTGATGTATGTTAGGCCACGGATTATACCGTTGGGTAAGAGCCTTGCTTAAGATGCATGTAAAGCAGGCATTGAGAAAAGCATCAACATCATTGGTTAAACTCTTTGTAAAACAGGTATTGGAACTAAGCACTAAAACCATTGGTTAAAATCTATGCAAAACAGGTAGCAAATCTTTACTACTTCCCATCTGTGATCTTCCCACTTCTTGTTTTTCCCAACCTCTGGGACAAAGGAGTTGCTCTCACAGGTGAGCCTCCAGGTCTTTTGCTTTTGAAGGCCCTGAGCTTGCCCTTAAAGGCTCTCTCTCTACTGGCCAGCTTCTAGGTGTGGTTGAATGGGGCCCTTTGTCCTGACTATCTAGCCAATTTATTATCTCTCCTAATCTGTCTCACTGGCACCAATCCCCAGCAAGGGTACCAAGGGACAACTGTAGTGAGAAAGTATCAGGAGTCCTCTACCTGTTGCTCTGTAAACAGAAATTATTCCTTTCCTTTAAGAACTCCAAAGATTATTCCCTTTGATCCTTTCCCACACATGCATTTTTTAGGACTCCCTGGAGTCTCCAGGGAAATCCTCTACCGATTTATTTCTTTCTGTGCTGTTTTTTTTCCTCCGGTACTGTCCTGTGAACTTTAGCTATCTTGGTCTTCCTGTACTCCAAACCCCATCTCCTTAACCTCGGAAGAAGAATATCAGGCAATGCCTGATTATTATGATGTAAAAAGTTATTATACTGTATTATTTAGGGAATGACAAGAAAAAAAAGTTGTGCTTTCCCATCCCTATAGCTTGGATACTCTCCCCAGGAAGTAATCTGGGAGCAATCCTATGGCTCACTTGCTTTCTGCCCACCCCCACTCCTGAGGATGACCTGACCTATACTGCCTGATACCTAAAGCTTAAAAATCATTATTTATTTTGTACATTTTTCCCCCCAGGAAATAAATCTGGACCATATTTCTTCATCTTGGTTGGACTCTAACTTTGTATTTAAGAATATTATTTTTATAAGCCTACATCTGTAGTTTTACATTTATCCCCATGAATTTCATACTGCTAATTTTGTCCTTTTTAATTCTAACATTTTGTCTCTGTTACTCCAATGGGTAGTGAGAAAGACCAAGGGTGTAGTTCTGAGGTGCCTTTCACTAGGGATCAACCTGATGTTCTCCCTAAACTTTTGGAAGTGATCTTTGAGAACAATGATGCAGAGTTCCAGAATCATATTAACAGTATGGAACTGATGCGGGGTTTTTGAGATGAAGCAGGATTCTTTGCTCCCGCTGGTGAATGGAGTCTGGGCCACTACAGATTCCAGCAGCCAAAACAGCCCACTTCTAGTGTTTGCAGCCATTCCCAGTTAAAACTGGGAATTTGGGCTGACTGCAGGAGTCAGAGTGTTAGAAACTCTCCAGCTAAAAGCTGGGTGTTGCAGCTCTTGGTGTGGTGGAAATTAATCCTGGGAATTCGACACAGATCTTCTGGGTCCTTGTCTCGCGAATTTGAAGAATAAAATCCACGGACAAACACGGAAGGAGGAGTAAAAGGAGTAGGATTTATTTAGGAAGAAGAGCAGAGACTCTGCAAAGTGGAGGGGTACCTAGGCAGGACACCGTCTAATGGACGTTGGGCCAGAGGTTACATAGATTTGGGGTATGAGCATAATTAACATTCATGCAAAGCAGGCATTGAGAAATGCATCAACCCCATTGGTTAAAATCTATGTAAAACAGGCATTGAAACTGGTCAAGAGCACCATTGGTTAAAACAAAAGGTGGCGAAAACTATCTACTACCCACCTGTGACCACCCCCATTTCTTAGTTGGGACAAGGGTGAGCCTCAAGGTCTTTTTGCATTTTAAGGCCTTGAGCAGGCCTGTGACCATCCCCAGCTCAGTTGGGACAAAGGTGAGCCTCACGGGCTTTTTGCATTTGAAGGCCCTGAGCATGCCCTGTCAATCACTCTCTGCCTCTGCCAGCTAGCTCTTGATAGGGGCCTCTGTCCTGACTACCTAGCCATTTCACCGTCTCTCCTAACCTGTCTCAGAACTACATGCTCCTTTCTGTACCACAAAAAAATACAAGAAAATTTGTACTACTTTCTTTGCCAAAGTTAAGGTATTCTATGTATATGGCCTTTCCATTTCTAAATTTAGCAACAATTAAAATGAGAATTTAATATATTCTATATGATGTGTTCCTAACAAATTCATGTTGGTATTGAAAGATCTTTGCTTCCAAACAATTCTTTTAATTTATTCCAGAATTGGGTGAAAGTCTACCTCATAGTTACATAGATAGAATTGAAACTTCGAAATTTTCTTTTTAAAAAATAACATTTGTCTATTGTCTATTTCTGATTTTCTTTCATTATTAGATTTTATTATGACTTTTCAGAGATGGCCAGCAATGTTTCTGGGATATCTGTAATGTTTTAATATTCTGATTAATCTCTCCAAAATATTTTGTTATAATTTCCAACTAAGTTTCCTTCTATGTAGCAGAGACTGAAAACATGAATAAAGTTTTTAAAAAATTCCTGTCAGAGAATTTGAATGACGTTTAAGTGCTTTTCTTATACAGCCTGACCTGACAAGAGATTCAGATATATTTGTTTTTGTCAGTTTGAATGCTAATCTTTATAGTGGAGAAAAAATAAAAACAGGAGCTAGGAATCCTACTTTTCTTCTGTTGTTAATATAACTGGTAGCCTCAATGACTAAGTAATACCTAATGTCTATGTAGGGTTCCCAACTTGACATTTTATTTTCTTCATAATCTGGGAAGTATTTTGTTAACCTCCTTGGCACATTTTTTTTTCTTTTTAGGCGTGAGTTGGTCCATTTTGTGATAGCTTTCTTGATAAAGTATTCATACCGGCTCTCATCGTTCTATGTGCACCAAAATCATACACTAATAACATTTTATCCCAGAACAAACCATCATAAAGCAGTACACAGCTGATCACATTCTATAATAGATGGATATATTATTTATCAGAAATTTTATCTCTGCCTATGCACAAAGTAAATCCAAGCATAAGAAATAATTTCTAAGATCAAAGTTTGGGGCTTAGTGAACTCATGTAGCAATGACTTTGATAAGTATTGAAAAGGCAACTGTGCTGACAGAAAATAGACAAAGATTAGCAAAAAAGTGATATAACAACAATGGCAAAGTTATATAGTCCAAATTTATATTTATGTGACAAAAATATTAAAATTTCCATCTTAAAATAAATGCACAATCTTTTGGTGAATTGTTTTGTGGAAGACTCTGAAAATAAACCAGTTTATTCACTTTCAGATGAAGCTGGCATTAATTCAAATAATTGTGGCACAATCACAAAAGCATATAATAGGATTCTCAAATACTCCAATAGTTGTAAATGTTAGTATTTAGATAACATTTATCCCATAGCAACAATGTACCAGGCACTGATAAGCACTGATGTAAGCACTAAGGATACTGTGATGAACAAAGTGGATAAAAAATTCCTGAACATACAGAGTTTATTTTCCAGTGGGATGGAGAGTTATAAAATAGACAAGATAATAAATAGAACAGATAGGTAAAACTATAGGATTTATAGATCATGACAGTGTTTTGGAGATATAAAGCAAGCCACATTAATTTCCAATATCCATATCAAAAGTAAAAACAAAATGGATGAGATTAAATTTTCATTTTATTTTGGAATAATTTTTTATTTACAAAAATCGCAAAGGTAGAACAGATGGTTGCTGTGTACTTCTCAATTTCCTTTTTTTTTTGTTTTTTTTTAAAGAGAGAGGGACAGTGAAAGAGAGGAACAATTTTTATTTAGTTTTTCATGTGGCCTTTGTTGCTCCAAGACTTCATTGTATATGTGGTGCTAGGGTTTGAACTCATGTACTCCCACGTGCTAGGCAAGCGCCCTAACCTCTGAGCCACCACTGCAGCCCTCAATTTCCCTATTTTTAAGATTTTATACTACTCGTACATTTGGCAAAACTAAGAAATCAATACTGATATATTACTATTAACTAAACCCTAGACTTTATTTGGATTTTGCAGTTTTTCCATTAACATGTACTTTCTGTTACAGGATCCAATCCATGATGGCTGTGCATTTAGTTGACATGTCTCCTTAGTCTCCTCTATGACAGTGATATTAATTTTAATATTTTATTTAAATGAATATAGCAAAAATATCACTTCAACCTGTAACCAACATTTTAAAAATAATCAGTATGTTTTACATATTTTAATAATGTCTTCAAAATCCACTGTGTATGTTATACTTACAATACATATCAAATGCATATACTTTCATTGGAATACTTTATCTGAATTAAGATACACAAAATTCACAATTGAAAAAGCAAATTTATAAGTATGCTTAAAAGTTTTCCAAGTACACTAAGTACTTGTTTTCCATTTAATTAAGATTGAAAATTCAGTTTTTCAGTGGCAATAGATACATTCAAGCACTTAATAGCCAGGGCTACCTAATAGCATATTGAACACGCAACGCTAGACCATTACAGGGGCTTTTGCTCTTTATACGGAGCTAGACAGGGAGCACTGGTTTTGAGTACAGAAGCAACATGATTTAATATTACTCTGCTATGGCAGAGAACAAACTTGAGATGAGGCAAGGGCAGAAGCCAGTAGAATAGCCAGGAGGTCACTGGAGTAAATCAGGTAAATGAAGGTATCTTGAACTGGAGTGGTAGCAGTGGAGCTGGGGTGAAGCCATATTCCAGAAACATCTTGTGTTAAGACCTGGCTCAATCTGCTTATGAATTGGATGCCAGGTCAGGGATGACACCAACATTTTGGGCCTAAAAAATTGGAGTAATGAAGTTATCTTTTACAGAGGAGATTTTGTAAGAAGCAGATTTGAGTAGGAAGAATAAAGGCTCAGTTTTGGGGATTTTGAGTTTACGGTGCCTATGAGATATTTATGTAAGGATGTTAATATATAACATATATAACTATATATAATAAATATTATACATAATAATATATAACATAACATTATTTATAATATATATTATATATATAATATATAACATATATAACATGCAATGGACTTCTTGTTGTTGCTTTTTTTTTTTTTAAAGAGAGTAGGAGTGAAAGAGAGAGAGAGAGGGAGATCAGTTTTATTTATTTTTTAAATCCGGCTTTTGTCTCTCCAACACTTAGCTATGTATGTGGTTTGAACCTTGCCATTCCAGGCAAGCCCTCCATGCACTGAGCCACCATTCCAGGCACTACAATGGATTTTTGAATATGCATCTCAGCCAGAGAGCTCAGCTGGAGATATAAATTTTGCAGTCCTTAACAGGGAGATGATATTTTAAAGACATAAGACTGGAGATCATCAAAAGAGTGACTATACAAGTGTTCGAATAAAGTTATTCACCAGCATTATTTTCAGGAAAAATGCAAACTTTGAGATTAGGTCCCAAAGAAGTCAAGAAGAACTGGTGGTGTAATAAACTTTTTAAGAAAGCTGTGCTACATGGTAAAGAGGCAAAGGCAGTGATTGCCAGTCATGCTATGGTAAATCATTTTGCTGTGGAAACAAAAATGTATTGCCAGCAAATATGGGAAAATGAGGTTATGGGATGAGGGCAGCTAGGTACAGTGGCTAGCGATTTGGGAGGTTGGTGCAGGAGGACTGCAAGTTCAGGCCAGCCTGATCAATTTAGCTTGACAGTCTCAAAAAATGAAAAGGCCTGGGGATGTAGTAACTCAGTGGAAGAGCGCCCCAGGGTTCAACTCCCAGTATGGGGGCGGGGAAGTGATGAAGGCAATTCAGGCTGGCTGGGGATTACAGTTAACAAGTGCCAGCTGCAGTTAGTTTCCTACAGATACAGAAAATCAACCAACCAATCCTATCTTAGAGCATATGTCTTAATTCCGGCACAATAGAGACATCTCTTCTTTAAGATGAAAAGAAACCACTACCCTGAACTTCAAAGACAGCAGCAGAGCCTCACGCTAGTGAAGATTACTAAGGAGTGCTTTTCCCTCGGAAAATAACTGAGCCTTTAAGTGGAACAGTCTCGGAGGGAGGGGGCTGATGAAGAGAAGTTAGGCAGGGCACTCACGACAGGCATGTGAGTTCCATGCAAAATTTTGTGAAAGGGAAAGGAGACGGCAAGGAGTCATTTAAGGGCAGTGGAAGGGCATAAATAGAAGCTCAAGGACAAAAAGCAAAGAAATTCTTGAGCTAGCTACAGGGCCGAAGGTAGTGCCGTGAAAAATCCTTTCGGCGCCACGTCCTCTCTAAGCCATGGAGGACGCAGGACTGGCGGGGAAGGGCGGACCCACCTTCACCTTTTAGGTACGAAGCTGGAAGCAATCACCCCCGCCCCTATTTTCCTCTAAAGGGACCGCTCCGCCCGGAGTGGCTGGCTACCTCCCTGCCAGAAATGTGGCCTGTTTAAACCAGAAAGTAAAGGAAAGCCAGCCTACTGTTGATCAGGGGACACCTGCCCGGTCCAGCACCCCACCACCGCAGGCACCGTGCAGAATGCTCAGCACAGGAGCTGCAGGCCGGGTCAGGGCCTCCGCCCTCCCCGAGCCGGGGATCCGGGACTCAGGGTGGAGGCGGGGCCGACGCTCAGAACCGATGACGTCAGACGCTGCTACGTGAGCAGCCTGGACCAATACGAGGTCACGGCGTTAGCGGCGGGGAAATTCAAACGTGTTTGCGGACGGGGATTTGGGTTCCATCTTTTCTTCTCTACAGGTCTGCTTCCAGGAGGTGAGTTCTGCCTCGCGGACGCACCGAGAAACGGTGGCGTCCGGTGTGTGGTGGCGTCCGGTGTGTGAGCTCGTTAGCGGCGCAGGTCGGTGAGAGGTGGGGGCGAGACCTGGGCAGCTCAGAACTGACTAGACGACGTGGGGCGCTGCTAAACGAGCTGGAGGGGAAGAGGAGGTCCCCCTGCCGAAGACAATCCAGAGGGTGGGGTGATACGGAAGAACTGTTGAGGAAGTAAAAAGTGGGTGGGGACCTCTCTGGGAGGAGGCCCTGTTGTGGCACCTACACGGGAGACTTTCCTCAAAATACAGTCCCTCTCTCGTCTGCTTTCGTTAGAACTGGGAGATTGTGGCAGAGTTCTGACAGTTGCCTCTCAAACCTGACTTTAGAGGTGGGTGGTGTCTTGCTGCCCACGTTGTCGCCCCTTTTTAATGTTAAACTCGAGGAGAGGGTGGCAATGCTATTAGTGACCTGAGTGGTACATTTGAGAATTACAAAGATGAGGTTGACAGGAAGAAAGACTACACCTTGTTGACCCAACACCATCATGCAGATGAGCAAATGCTCAGAACTATACCAGTAACTTAGATTCTTGTCTTAGAATGATTAAGGTAGCAAGTCATGCTGTCAGATATACCCAAGAACAAATCTGCTGGATCTCAGATTTGTCCTCAATAAAGGACTGTGATGTTCATATTCAGCTGTGAAAGCACATTCAGTGTGAAGATATACTTACATAAAGCAGGTGAATAAAGCAACAGTTACTCTTATTCCAAAAGGATTCTTTTGGTCACTGCACAGTCCAAGCAAACACTTTGTCATATTTTTTAACAAAGGATGAAATTTTCAGGTGGCCCAGAGAAAGTCGTTCTGGATAAAGAATGAAAGGAAGGCATTCAATGAATGAAAGAAAAAGAGAAAGTTTACAAGGGAGCAACAAGTTTTGTGTTATGCTATGACTTGAGAGTAAATTCACTTATGTAATATTAGGAAGAAAGGTGTACTTGGCTTATGGAAACCTTCTTGGATAAATTACACCCCCCCCCTTTTTTTTTGCACATAGCTTTAATAATAGCATTAAATGTTTCCTCAAAAACTATGCTTTTTTCATCTGGATTCTAAAAGGCTAATTGCAATTTGGAAATGGAGGCTGAAGATTTAAGTGGCAGAGAATTGACAATTGATTCTATAATGAACAAAGTGAGAGATATTAAAAATAAATTTAAAAATGAAGACCTTACTGATGAGCTAAGTTTGAATAAAGTCTCTGCTGATACTACAGGTGAGTTTTTCCTTTCTTACTTTTAAATAACCGTTTATTGAGTGTCCTTTAAGGTAAAGAAATGAGATATTAACCACTCACTATATTTTAACATGATGTAATTTTTTCAGTAATTAGTGCTTACTCATTAGAGTGCACTTCATATTTTAACAGTTTATCTGGAAATATTCCAGACAGTTTTCAACTTTCCTAAAAAATAAAACATCATTTGTTAGTACGCTCGGAGGTAGTTTTCTTGACTCTTCTTTTATTGTCAGCTGAATCCATTGATATACCTACCAGAAATAGATATGTCATTTTTTTCCAGTTTCCTTTTTCTGTGAACTGAGGAAGCCTCATCAATCTTAATAAAGTTAGCTCTTAATTTGATGCCAAATACTCAGTTTTTGATTTGAATAATCTTCCTATTACTCCCAGGCCCCTTTTTCTTATTCTTTCTTACCCTCAGTTTTAGCCTCAGTAGCTTCCCTAATGTCTCTCCTATATGTTAGACCAGTTCATTCCTCAAAGTATTAGCCCAGAAGCTCGATTCTTTATTATATTGCAAATGGTAGAAGTCATTTGGTGACTTTTGTATGTTTGTTAGGTGAGCACTAACCATTAAATGGCCGATGGATTGAAAATAAGCGGAATAATCTGTGATCTAGTCATGGTGGCAGACTATGTTTGCTTTGAAACAAACAAGAAAATAGTTTTGGGTGTCAGGTAAAGTCTTCATAAAATATCGCCAGAGTTTATCATGTCTAGTATGAACAAGCTTGTACATGAAGGAGGTTGAGTACTTGCTTAAAATCTTATTGATCCTTAGCTCATTCAAAACTGTAAATACACATTATACTGTGATGTAAAGCATATTAGATATTGAGGAAAGGTCAAAGATGCTTAAAACCATGGTTTCTTTCCAAATGAGAATTTATACTGCATTGACTGGCCATTATATGAACATTAGTATGATAAAGACACAGATGCTCTATGTGTTGAATAGGGGAAGACTGGGGTACCCAAAGCCTGAGGAATACATGTCTAAAGCTTACAGATAGCAAAATACTTTTTAGACATATCACGTACTAATTTGTTAGGAAAATAATAGAAGATAAAACCAGAAAATTAAGATCAGAACAAGTTAAATTTAAAGTGAAAAAGCAAAGTTATGAATGCCCTATGTTCTTATTTGTTTATTCATTTGTGACTTTGGAGATTAAACACAAAAGTGTTCTACCACCTTTGTAGCTGGGGAGCCACACCCGCAGCCCTTTTTGCTTTTTATTATTTTATTTCTTATGTTGCTGGAGATAGGACCCAGGTATTCATGCATGCCAGGCAAGCGTTCTACCACGGAATTATATTCCCAGCCCTCCTCATTTTTTACTAAGTTCCTGAGGCTGACCTTGAACTTGTGGTTCTCCTGCCTTAGCCTCCAGAGTTGCTAGAATTACATGCATGCACCACCATACCTGGAGCACTATTTTAGTAAAAAGCAGACACAGTGATTTTATATTGGGATTTCACAGAAAATAACAGCTGCAAGAAGTTCTATAAGTTATAAAGGTCAAAATCAGGGTAGTTATGGGTTGATGAGTACAGGAAATTAACAGAATCTCTAGGGGAAATGTAGGTAATTTGAAGGAAAAAGAAAAGGACCTTATCAGTTTCTTATCTTTTATAAAGCTGGTTTTCTTTGTTTTATAAATAAGTATGAGCTATGTGGAAATATTATTGGCTGAGTAAGGTAGTAAAGAAAGTTGTGTCAGGAACAGAACAATAAGATTCTGAATTTTTAGTGAATTACATCATTGATGGAGAATTTGCCGTTATGAATTGTTACAATCTTAAGTATTACAAGAAGTTTTTTTTTT
>PVKS010003338.1:75098-106179 GCA_004027875.1 Aplodontia rufa | reverse complement strand
TTAATGAATGAAAAAGCTTGAATTCCAAGTCAGGTCTGTCTTACTTGAAGGTCTTTGTTTTTCTACAACATTGTCCTTAGCCTCATTCAAGGTTAGTAGATAATAGCCTCAAAGAGAAGAGACAATAGCATTATTTTTGTCCTAGGCACAACCATTATGCAACCTACTACAACTGCAATATGAGACAGCTAATGAAAGAAAACAAATGAGGCTTACATTTTTGTCTTCAAAAATATGTTTACTATCCAGATACCCAGACATATCGTAAGACTGTGTGGGTTTGACGGAAGTGAGGAGCCATTTGGAATGCCGAGGAGAAGAATATAGAGCATTAATTTTGGTGCATATGACAGCCACCCACTGTCAACTCAGTGCATGTGCTCACTAGGAGAATGGGAGCTTTCTTCAGGATCCGAGATCACCGATGACAGAGTCCTGCAAGCTGAGCAAGCATGCCAACCCGAGGAAACCTGGGTCTGCAGGGGCAGACGTTCCAGAAAAGAATCCTGAGTCTTGCCTTTCCTGGTCCTTCAGGTGCTTTTTGATCCATTTCCATGGCACTTACTCAGGAAAAGGGGAGGAAAATAATATGACTGAGCAGATTGGTGTAAGAAATAATGCAACACTAAGTTAGGAAGCATAGGCTCCCCAATTACAGATAAACCAGGGAGACCAGCTGTTACCAAGGGACTAGACCATGGGCTGACGCCTCAGGCATGCATGGTGTCTTAGTCTGTTTTGTGCTGCTGTAGCAGTTTGCCACAGGCTGGGTAATTTATAATGCAAATAAATTTACCTTTTGCAGTTTTGGAGGCTGGGAAGTCCAATATCAAGGTGACAGCATTTGCTGTTGTACCATGGTGGAAAGCAGAAGGGCAGCAAGGTACGAGAGACAGCTTGCTTTTTTAATAAACACTCTGGAGGTGACAGAGAGCATCAGTTTTATTTAGTTTTTCATGTGGCTTTCATTGCTCCCATACTTCTTTGTGTATGTGATGCTGGGGTACAAACCTGCTTCCTTGTGCATGCCAGGCAAGCGCTGGAACTGCTGAGCCAAGGTTCCAGCCCAAGGTTCCACCTCTTAACACAATTGCATTGGGGATTAAGTCTCTACCACAGCACACAGGTTAAACTGCTTGCTTCGCCACTTGCCTTGACCTTGGGCTTACTTAACCTTCAAAAGCTTGCTTAACATTTTTAAGCCTTGGTTTCTTTGGTTATATAATTGGATAGTAGTAGTATTTATTTCATTGTTGTAAGGATTATAGGAGATAATCCTTGTAACTGGCATATAAGAAGTACACAGTAAATACATGCTCAAAATCACAGTTATACTGTGCTAATATCTGGTTTGAATAGAGTGCTCTGCTGGCCAGAGGGACTTAGTGTTTTCCGCAGCATCAGGTCAGTTCTTATCACAGGGAGAAGGGATTTTGGCAGAGGACTTCAGGAACTTCTGCACCAGCTCTGGTACCTCTGACATCACCTGTTGAGGTTTTTGTTTTGAAAGAAAGAGGTAGAATTGAAAGACTGGACTGTTGGTTTGGGTTTTCAAACAGCAGCAGTCAGTTCTCTGGTTCTCTCTTCCTAGAAAAAGGCTCTAGATTGTCCAAAGTCTTCTTGGAGATGATGCTTGCTTGCTGTTTTACATTTCTATTAGAAATATGTTTAAACTTGTCCTTCAGTGTCCCAAATGAGACCGGAAAATTATAAATGACCTACAATTTATTCCTTCAAAAAAAAAAAAATGAGTCTGAAGACCTCTCCCTGAGAAACTGTAGTCCCACTGGACTCGTGTGTAATGTGTGAATACTCGGTTTTCTTCCCCTAATAATCTAGACATTAGCTACTAGACACATGAGGCTATTTAAATTTAAATTGATTAGTGAAATTTAAAAATCAGTTCCTTAGTTGCATCAAGTGCATTTCTATTACTCAACAGCTACGTGTGGCAAGTGGATTCCATGTTCATGCAAATATGGAAAATCCCATCGTCACAGAAGTTTCTGTTGGACTATGCTGTACAAAGAGTAGGGCCAGCTCAAGGCCCAGACCTTTCAGGCAAGAGAAAAGTCCTGTTTTTAGACCAGGGCTAAAAGTAAAAGGGGTAAGATCTGAATATTGCTTAGCCTTGAATTTCATGGAGAAAATAAGAGACTATAAAAATCTTTTCAACTGAACTTTTAGTGTCCTTGAACTGCCACGTCATTATGATGAGAAAAACAAAAAGTATGATCTAGGCCAGAGAGGAAAATCATGTTTGCATTTTTGTGAGATCAGTAGAGGAAAGTAACAAGGGGGATGGAGGAGGAGAACGAAAGGGGAAATAGTGGGGAATAATACTGGCTAAATTATATTGTTATATTGTGTGCATGTACAAATATGTAACAACAAATGCCAACATTATGTACAACTATAAAGCACTAATAAAATATGGAAAAAAAGATACTGATTCAAACCTCCCCCAAATACCATGTTGCTGTTAATCAGTAAATTGAACACACATAGAATCCTGTCTCTCTGTTTAATCCTGACTAATCCGCACAGGGGTTTACTGTAGGTTCAAACCTTACATTCCAAGCAGAGAGGAGATGAGTCTGGAGATTCTCAAGGACAGGACCAGCCTTAGGGGCCTGTGTGCATCACATGACCAGATCACCACCTGGTGTCCTATGACCCGTTCCATTACATCACCTTCTCCTCCATTACATTCCCGTGGTCCTCTTTAACCCTTTCTTTTCCACTCTCTTGCCTCCCAATCTCCAGCTGCAGTTGCTGGTCTTTCTCAGCCATTTCATTCTCTAATGAAGGATAAAGGGTGGGAGGAGTAGGGTAGAAGGTCCTAATACCTTTGCAGGTGAACCAGCAGAGTGTCAGAGACACCTTCAGCAGTCTGGCCACAGGGCCACAGAACTTTTAAAAATCAAACAGAACCTTTGAACTGTAAAAAACAAAACCAACACCTCCTGCTAACATTTTACTAGTGTCTTACTGAGCTAAGTATCTCTATCTCCTTTCCAGTCTTGAGCTACATTTTTAAATGTCCCCTTTATTTCTTTGTCCCCCCATAGCTATTGAATGCTAGGAAAAAAGGCATTAAAAGCCTTGCTCTTCCATGTCAGCAACATCAAATAACCCACAGGCTCACTTGGGTAGGCTGTGCCTTAAGTGCCAAACGAAACAGGTTTATCATGAAGAGTCTCAAACTATCCAAGTAAAGGAGAACTATCTCATTTTCAAACACTGTAAGTAAAAAGCAAGATGGTCACCTCAATTGAGTGAAAGGGATAGTAAACCCCCCAAGTCAGCATTTGTGAAGTTCTTTACCTAGAAAAACCAGGCCAGGGGCTGGAGCAGTGGCTCAGTGGTTACAGTGCTTGGCTGGCATGCAGGAGTTCAAACCCCAGCACCACGTGCACAATGAAGTCTTGGAGCAACAAAAGCCACTTGAAAAACTAAGTAAGAATTGATTTTGTCTCTCTCTCTCTCTCTCTCTCTCACACACACACACACACTGTCCCTTTCTCTTAAAAGAAAAAAAGAAAAAGAAAGAAAAACAAGGCCAATGGTCCCTCACTTTTCTGTCCTCTCAAGTGGAGTTCCAGCTACACAGTGCCATCTTTAGAATAATATGTGCTCATACCATGCTGCTTCTGCTTTTGGAAAAAGCACGCTGAAACCCAGTGGTTTTCTAAACCAGTAAAGCTGTGGAAGCTGCTTTCAGAATGAAATTTCACCAGAAGCCCAAGATAGAGATTGAAGAGATGGAGGTGAGGGGCTCAGGTAGGAAGGGAGGGAGGCCTGTACCTGGGAGTCTCTAAGGAAGCACAAGGCTTGCCAGCACCCTCTGAATTGCACCTCCACCAGAGGGACTCGTTGGAAACCCCATATGGGACATTTCACTGTCCAGGATGCTCAGAATAGGGAAGATTATCATCTGTTGCTTGCAAAAGAAGTTTATAAGGGATATTGAACGCCGTCACCTTAAAGACCAAATGAACTTAAGGATCCCAAGATGAGAAAGGATTATGCACCCACATAGTTATTATTCTGCTACCCAGGGAATTCTGTGCAGCCTCACTGGGACTTCAGTGGTTATTGCTATGCTTTTACCTTTGTGGTATGAGAAAAGCTATTGCCTTTACATTTTTAATTTTAAAGTGAATATATTTTGGCACTAGAAGAAGAAAAAAAGATATTGATACCAAAGGCTGCTATAGAACAATGGGGGGGTGGAAGAAAGAAGAAAAATACTCATTGGAATGTTCTGATATCCTGGGAAGTGATTTGTATGACCTGAAAGGATGGGGGGGGGACTTTCTTGCTTTTCTTTACACCTTATTTTATTTTATTTTTTTGTGGTACTGGGGGTTGATCCCAGAGTCTTTGCATAGTAGAGGGTCCCTCTACCACTGAGCTATATCCCCAACTCTTTCTTTTACATTTTAAACAAAAACTTCAAAAGCCTTGTTCTTCCTTAATATTTTAACTTACACATTTATTATTGCATTTACAAATCTAAAAGTTTTTCAATAATTGTTTTTAGACCTTTATAAATTAATTAAATAATTTTCAAGCATTTAAAATTGCATTTATAATTTTAATTCATTTGATTTTTGTGCTTTAATTGTCTGGTTATCAAACAAGCTTTATCATAAGCATATAACTTTTTTTTTTTGGATTGAACCTGAGGGTGCTCTACCACTGAGTCACATCCCCAGACCTTTTTATTTTTTATTTTGAGACAGGGTCTTGTTAAATTGCTTAGGGTTGCTAGGTTGCTGAGTCTAGCCTCAAACTTGCAATCCTCCCGCCTCAGCCTCCCGAGTTCCTAGGATTATAGCCTACACCACTGTGCCTGGCTAATTCTGATTGCCTTGAGGTTTGTTCTAATTAGTCATAAATAAAATAATGCTAATAACTAAAAGTAAAAATTTAAAGGACTGATGATCATGAAATGGAAAACCATTTCAGTGAAACTGTAGGATTAAATTCAATTTTATAGAGATGGCCTGAGCCCAAAGTAAGTATAGGGATATGACACAGTCAAAAAAGAAGGAATTACTAAAAAGTTAGTTAAGCCAGCATTACTTAAGACTACGTAAGTTAGAGTAGACAAGTCTAGTGGGATTGGAAGCATAGAACTAAAGGCTAAGAGGAAAAACAAAGTTTAATTCTGGATGCACCCCAAGTTACCAGAAACTCAATTTTGTCAACACAACTAAATATTTAACCACATTAATTTATAGCTCTGTCACCTGAGCCTGATTAAATCTAAACAGGAAAGTTCTCTGTATTGTTATTAAATGTCCAGGTCACTATTTAGAGTACAGAACATTCTGATTTTTTTTTTTTTTGCCATAGACTGATTTCATTAGAAACCAGATATTTTTTTGTATCTAATGTATCCATCCATTTTATTCATCAGTTCTTTTACTGCTCTTGCCCAAAACATTCAGTGGCTTTACACAGTACTCTAAGATTAGTTCACAATCATGTCATAGAATAATGCAAGTTTGGTTGGGAAGGACAAGAACTCCCCCACACTGTCATTGGAGGACCCAAGTTTCTTGCATGCAGGGTCCTGGGTAGAATTTTCTTAGTTCCTGCCAGCAGATGTGGGTAGGGAGACAACGTGGAGAGCTCTGGGACAGGTTTCATGGGCTACACCCTTATGGGATTCCGGACTTCCACTTGCATCCTGTTGGCCAGAACTAAGCCACATGGTCTCACCTCACTGACAATGTCGACTAGATCAGGAGAAAAGTGAATGTTTCACCAGCTTCTGCCACATTGTATCATAGCTGTTACTTAATATTTTATGTTTTGTCCAGTAATAATCAAATTGACAAAAATTATGATCGAAATACAAATTGATGTCATTGAAGAAAAGCTGGTATAATTTTACCGTGCATGAAGGTCACACCACAGCTAGAAAAGTACTGACATTGTACTCCTGCATTGGTTAGCTTCTAGTGCACCACACTTTCACAGCTTTCTATAAGTTGACGTTATCTACAACATTGAAATACAGACTTGTCAAAGTGACCTGGTCTTTGTTTTCAGATCACAGTGATTAGCTGATAAGAGGTCATTTTTATACAATGTCCCCATTTTATGAAGTATGAGTTTATTAAGGAGGGAAATAATGTACCATGGATTTTGTTTGAGGAACAAGACACTTAGTGGTGTGAAGAATGAACGAGCGAGAGTGGAAGGAATGCAGGCTACTTCAGAGGTCCAGGCAAGAGGCTGCAGGTCTGAATCAGGCCAGATAATGGGAAGAAGAAGCATGGGAGAGGTTGGTAGAGACATTCCGAGGTGGTAAAGGAGCCACTGTAAGGTCTCTGTCATAAGACACTGAGAAGACAACACTGTTCATTGAGATGGAGTCCTATGGAAGAGAACTGGGTTGAAAGGATAAAGTTTTGTTTAAAACATGTTGACTTTGGGGCTGGAGCGGTGGCTCAGCAGTTGGAACACTTGCCTGGCATGTACAAAGACCAGGATTCAAACCCCAGCGCCACATACACAGCTAAGTGTTGGAGAAACCAAGGTCAGATGGAAAAATAAATAAAATTGATTCTCTCTTTCTCTCTCTCCCCCTCTCTCTTAAAAAAAAAAAGAAAAGAAGAAACATGTTGACTTTGACTTTGAGTCAGGCATGCCTATAATCCCAGCAACTTGGGCAGAGTTCAAGACGAGCATCAGCAATTTGGCAAGACCCTGAGCAATTTAGACTCTCTCTCAAAATAAAAAATTAAAAGGGCCGGGGGTGTAGCTCATGGTAAAGTGTCCCTGGATTCAATCCCCAGTACCAAAAAAAAAAAAAAGTTGATTTTGAGGTGTCACTGTAACAGAGAATGATGAAAAGCCTAAGTCTGGACCATGAAGACTTGGGTTTGAGTCCCTAATGTACTAATAACTAGCTCTGAAATCTTGGACATTTTAGTTAACTTCCACAAGCTTCAATTTCCTTCTCTGTAAAATGGTGATAATAAAGCCAATCTCAAAGAGATGTTGTAAAAATAAAATATCTCCTCCCTCACTAGAATTTAAGGTTTGTGAGGTTATAAATCTCTTTCCTACTTTGTTACATCCCTGGCACACATTAAGTTTCCAATATTAGGTGGTTTTATGATAGCTAACAATAGTTTATAACCATCATTACCCATGTAAATGTATCTAGCAGGCAACTAATTATCAAAGCTTATAATTCAGTGGCAGTGCCTCCCTGAGACCCACCCAAGCGGGCCCCTTCTGGGGCCTGAATTTGGCCTGAATGCTCTTCATGAGAAAGTTTAGGAACCATTCAGTCCATGATGACTTGTGACCAGTCCACAAGGAATAAGTGCAGAAATTGAGAGTAAGACTTTAGGAAATTCTGCAGCAGTTTGATATTGGTAAAGGCCAGGTAGTGTATGGCCACTGTGCAGTAGGACCAGTTTTCAGCCAGTGATATTTCAGCATTAGTCATTTAGAAGCTAAAAGTGAGTAAAATATCAATAAATTAAAGCACTTATTTTTCAAAGGTTTTATTTAATTTGTAATTGACCAAACACATATATTTAGTTTAAACATCTTTATTTTTATCATCTTCATATTAATCAACCCAACTGATTTTTTAAAACCTTAGTGTGGGGGCTAGCACGGTGGCTCAGCGGTTTTGGCGCTTTTCTTGCAAGCATGAGGACCTGGGTTCAAACCCCAGCACCACATACGTAACTAAGTGTTAGAGCAACTAAGGCCATGTGAAAAACTAAATAAAGTTGTTTCTCTCTTTCTCTGTCTCTCTCACTGTCCCTCTCTCTTAAAAAAAAAATTAGTGTGACCCAATAGCTTAAGTAAGGAAACAAACTTTATATTATTTATTTTAAACCCCAATTTAGTGACTGGGAAATAAGCTTCACAGGACTTCTTTTTCAAGAATTGACACATTTCAAAAATGTGGTGGTCTTAAACAAATGTGACAATGGAAGTTGATTCTGAACAATGAGAACAAAAGAGTTCATACTTGTTTTATTCAGAAGTATAATCTCTCATATATTGGGTTCAATTTGGGGGCTATAATTACTAACTTAGTGCTAAAACCATAGTGTGTTGTATGTAGAAATGTACTAAGCACATGAATTTTGCTCTGCATTTTGTATAAAAATTAAAAATGTGTAGATCATTAGTCCATTTCTAAAGATAGCACACAACAGCCAAGTAAGTATCAAAACTCCAGCAGCATTTGAACAGCAAATGGAAGAAATAGATGCAAAATCAAAAGAATACTTTGAAAATAAGAATATTGAATTTAAAACCCAACAGAAGCAGATGTCAATTATTTCACAAAGAGTACCTGTGCAGGCTTATGATATAGTAGTGTTAGGAGTTGCTAAGATCAAGCATATGCACAATGGCCCCAACATGAATGCGAGACTGCACCAAAGATGGTGACTTAAAAATGTTGGGAGACAGGGGCATAGGAGATAGCTTAGCTCACCTGCCCTCTTCCAGTGATATGGTAGCTCAATGCATTTGAGGACTGGCTAATGATGTGGAAGACTAAACCACAGATAAATACAACTAGCGAAGTATTTTCTTATTGCAACTTTATGAATGCACAGATGTTATGATAGCTGACCTTTACTATATGTATTATTTAAACATGATGAGTATCAGAAAAGTAGTTCTGTTATTTTCTTAGCCTTACTGCCAATAAACACATCTGTGAACTATGTAAAACTATAAAGGATTATATAGTCCATAAGTGTGTCTGGAGTTTAGGGTTTTGTGTGGGATTATACTCTGATGGCACAGCTGCAAGGACTGGAAAGCATTCTGGATTAGTTACCAAGTGCAAGAAGCTCGTGCCAGAATGTAACTCAGCAGACAGCTTTCTCCACCAAGAAAGAAGACAGCACGACCTAGGAAGTGCGCCAGTCTGAAATTCCTTTCTTTCACCTAAAGATCACTTACATTTCATTAGAAATTTAAAGGGTAAATTGTTGGAATTGGCTACTGATGAAATACTGTAGAATTTTGTTCCACGTTCTGTATAAAAATTAAAAATGAATAACCCGAGCTTGCAGAAATTACTCTGAAATATCTTCTTCCATTCTGTCGAAGTACCTGTGGCACTGATTTCCCTACAAAGCATGGAAGTAGTTTAGATGTGCGTTGCTTCCCACAAGTGATAGTTTTCATCAACGCCATTAAGGCAAGAATTAACAGGTGAGCTCATTTGTCATGTTAAAATCTTTAAATATTGACATGAAATATGGTGTTTACAGTGTGCCTACAAATATCTAATTATAGGGACTCCCATTCCATTCATAAATATTTATTTAGTTATGACCATGGAATAATCAAAATATATGATGGTAGTAGTGATTGCCTGTGCCCACTGTACACCCACTTTCAAGAATATGTTGGTTTTTCTAATTCTTTTTCTTTTTTATTATCCGGTTGTATTTATTTAAATGTAATTTTATATCTAATAACATAACAATAAGGAATCTAACAATAAAAAACATGGTCTGCGTTTTGTATGTCTTTTTTTTTTTTAAGAGAGAGTGGAGGTGGTGTTGGAGCAATGGCTGAGCAGTTATGGCGCTTACCTGGCATGCTCAAGGACGCAGGTTCAAACCCAAGCACCATGTACACAACGAAGTGTTGTAACAACAAAGGCCACATGAAAAACTAAATAAAATTGATTTTTAAAAAAAGAGACAGTGAGAGAGAGAGAGAAAGAAAGAATAATTTTATTTATTTTTTCTCTTGGTCTTTGTTTCTCCAACACTTACTTGTGTTTGTGGTGCTGGGGTTCAAACTCCAGTCCTTGTGCATGCCAGGTAAGCACCATAACCACTGAGCCACAGCTCTAGCGACTTGTATGTCTTTAAAAAATATTAGAAAAAGGGGGAGAATGAGAGAGAAAGAGAAGAGGGAAGGAGAGAATCAATTTTATTTATTTTTCCATCTGGCCTTTCTTTCTCAGATACTTAGTTGTGTTTGTGGTGCTGGGGTTTGAACCTGGGTCTTTGCACATGCCAGGCAAGTGATCCAACCTCTGAGCCACTGTTCCAGCCCCAAACTATATTTTTTTGTAGTTTATTTTATTTTTTAAAGACAGAGGGACGGTGAGAAGGAGAGAGAAAGAGAGAATCAATTTTATTGAGTTTTTCACGTGGCCTTTGTTGCTCAGACACTTCATTGCGTACGTGATGCTAGGGTACAAACCTGCAACCCTGTGCATACGAGGCAAGCGCCAAAACCACCGAGCCACTGCTCCAGCCCCCCTTGTATGTCTTTTAATTTCATTTTTATGATAACTCACTTTTATTATGGTGAAAGAAATATTGATCTGTAACAGACTAGAAATAAACAAACAGCGGAAAGATCCTTCAAAACAAATTAGAAACACTACTTGAGGGTCAGTATGAAACAGGAGTCCATGGAATGAAGACAACATACTTATCCAGATCCCAGGCCCAATGCCCCCATCCTGCCTCCAGGGCCCATGCAAGCTTTTTTCCTAGGAGCACATGTTGAGGGTAGACACGGCCATGCCACCAGTGCCCAAAGCCCAAAGCCTGTACTGTGTGGGGGAGGCAATGGGTAGAGCTCAGAAGTGTAGGCTAAATGTGTACTAGGCCCTCAGTGTGACATGGGAAGGAAGGAAGCAGTCCAGGTGCTAAGAGCCAGCTTATTCTGACTCAAACTGTTAAGAAGACATATTTTTCAAGGCAGGATGACAGAAAATATTTAACAATTGACAGTTTCATTTTTTTCCATATTTTATGGGTGCATTATAATTGTACATAATGGCGGGACTCATTGTTACAATTGTTGCATGTATACAATAGAACAATATCATTGGCCAATATCATTCCCCAGTGTTTCCTGGGTTCCTTTCCTCTACTCTACAGATCTCCCTTAGATTTTCATGAGATCCCCACCAACAACAACCTTTCTTTTCCTTTTTCCTCTCTAGCTTCCACATATGAGAGAAACCAAACTCTCTGAGTTTGGCTTATTTCACTTAAGAAAATGTTCCCAAGTTCCATCAGTTTTCCTGTAAATGGTAAACTTTCATTCTTCTTTATGGTTAAATAAAACTCCATTGTGTGTATATATATATACCTTTTTTAATCCATTCATCCATTGATGGACACCTAGATGGTTCCATAGTTTGGCTATTGTGAATTGTGCAGTCAAAAACATGGGTGTGAGGGCTGGAGTGGTGGCTCAGCAGTTACAGCGCTTGCCTGACATGCGTGAGGATCCAGGTTCGAACCCCAGCACCATGCACACAACATGGCTAAATCCCCATATATATATGTAGTTTCTGTAGCTTTTAAAAGATTTTTGCTAGGCTGAAGCGGGTAGCTCAGCAGTTACAGTGGTTGCCTGGCAAGTGTGAGTACACAAGTCCAAACCCCAGCACCACATACATATCAAGGTCTTGGAGCAATGAGAGACACATGAAAAACTGAATAAAATTGATTCTCTCTCTCTCTCTTTCACTGTCCTCTCTTTCCAAAAAAAAGAAAAAGAAAAAAAAAAAGATTTTTCTGTTGATTTCTAATTTCATTCCATTATGATCAGATAAGATGCAAGAAATTATATCAATTTTTTGCATTTGTGAAGAGCTGCTTTGTGGCCTAAAATATGATGTATTTTGGAGAAGGTTCCAAGAGCAGCAGAGAATTCAGATACTGTTGTCTGAAATATTCTACATATACCCAGTAAATCTTTTTTATTTATAATTTTTTTTATGTCTGAAAAGTCTTTATTAAGTTTGTCTTGATGACCTATTTATGGATGAGAGAAGTGTGTTGAAATTACTCAGTATTATTGTACTGAGGTTTATCTGTGTCTTTTTTTTTTGAGTAGTATTTATTATTTAATTTTATTTATTTATTTTCATACTGGGGATTGAACCAAGGATGCTTAATAACTGAGCCAGGCACATACCCAGCCCTTTTAATTTATTTTGAGGCACGGTGTCATTAGATTGCCTAGAGCCTCACTAAATTGCTAAGGTTGGCCTTGAATTTGAAATCCCCCTTTCTCAGCCTCCAAGTGGCTGGGATTATATGCATGTACCACCACATCTTGCTCCTGTTTTATGTAATTAGATGTGCCAATGTTTTGGGCACAAATATTTACTATCATCATATCTTCTTGTTGGACTATTTGCTTCTTCAGTATAAAGTGACCTTCTTTGTCTCTTCTGATTGATTTTGGCTTGAGGTCTGCTTTGTTGGGTATGAGGATAGGTAATCCTGCTGTTTGTGGATTCTGTAAAATCAGAAACCCAAGTATAAATCCAGGCGGGGGTGCTCAAAGAAGTGGCCAGACTTAGGAACAGCTGAGCAAAACTCTTTAATGGAAAATGCTACTCTCGGGCCAAAACCACTTACAACACCAGAGCGAGCAGGGGAAATGACTAGCGGGAAGGGAAGTGGTATAGGAGAAAATGGCGTTGGACCTTCACCAAGCAGCCATTTTATTGGTTAAATGGGAGGAGCTGGTGAGGGGGGGTTTGGTCTTTCAGAGACTGGCTGGTGGGGCCATCAATCCATTGGAGGTTTTCTGCCAGCATCTTGATTGGCTGTTCTTTTCTCGAGCAAGCTGCCCTTTGCCCTGCCCCTTAGCCGGCGTCATGACGGTGCGCCAGGTGTCTGAAGCCAAACCCCCAGCCTGTGGCCATGACTGGTCGGCCATGATGGGCCATGCGGCCTGGCTGAAGCCCTGCCCCACCCAGCGGGCCGGCCTAACAGACTCCCTTCAAAAGACATACGAATTTCCATTCTTTCATTTCCAGTCCATGACTGTATTTGCCCGTTAAGGTAAGTCTCTTGCAAACAAAATATAGTTGAGTCTTTTTAAAAATACATTCTGCCAGCCTGTGTCTTAAAAAAATTTTTTCTTTTTTAGTTGTAGTTGATCACAGTACCATTATTTTATTTAGTTCTTTTTTTGCAGTGCTGAGGATCGAACCCAGTGCCCCACATGTGTTAGGCAAGCTCTTTACCACTGAGTTACAAGCACAGCCCCCAGTCAGTCTTTTAATTGTAGAGTTAAGACCACTTATGTTCATTGTTATTATAGAGAGATGTTTATTAATTCCTGCCATTTTGATTTATTTCTAATGTTTAATTTGGTCCTGCCTCTCATTTGGTTTGCTACTCTTCAAATGAGTTTTGTTCACTTCTAAGTTCTGGGTTTTTATTATTATTATTATTTCTTTCTGTGTATAGCATTTTCTGACAACTTCATTTATACATTTAAAAGTTTTAGATAAAAAGAAAAGTTTTAGACACGGGAGCTAGAGCAGTGGCTCAGCAGTTGGAGTGCTGGCCTGGCACATGCAAGGATCCTGGTTTGAACCCCAGCACCACATACACAACTAAGCGTCAGAGAAACAAATGCCAAATAAAAAACTAAATAAAATTGATTATCTTGTTCTCTCTCTCTTAAAAAAAAAAAAAAGTTTTAGACATTAGGACATGGGCTCTAGTTTGTTCTTTGGTCCAGACTCCACAAACATTAGGGAAGAAATTTTCCAGTTTTGTGAAAACTAGAGCCACAGATTGGACAGTCAGTGGAGAGATACCCGGAGCTGAGGAAGAGGCAAAAGTACGTAAAGAAGCATGTTCTACATGCGGACTGTCTGGTTCAAATCTTAGAGCAGTCACCCACTAACTAGAATTTTGGAATACTTCTTTCTATGCCTTGTGTTCTCATCTGTAAAGTGGGGATGTTAATAGTGTCTACTTGCAGTACCGTTTTGAGAATCAAATGAGTTCATCCATGTGAAACACATAGAGCAGGTCTGGCATAGCATGAGCTCTCTGCGCTAAGGCAGTGGTTAAATTGCTGGGGGAGGACCACAATGTAAGAACAGAAGATGCTTAAGGAAATCGCAGAAAGCAGGGAGGGCAGAGAGAAGCAGCATCCAGCATGGGGTCTGGCAGGTGTTAAGTGCTCAGTAAGTGTGGATTTGAGAAGGATCCTGGGAAACTGAGGAGCACTTAAGGAACTGAACACAGCAAAAAGGTCAAATAAGGGGATTCCTTATGAAAGCCTATTGGATTCATAGGAAGGAAATATCTTTAAAGGATGTTTCAAAGTACAGGAAGTCAGATTGCAGTACATTAAAGAGTAAATGGATAGATATTTCTCTTTTTAGTTTAGCTTCATAACTTTAATGGAAACTACTCTTAAAACTTTTGACAGTGTAGAGGATAGATAAAATAGTAGCTGGAGGGGCTGCAAGGTTGAAAGTTCTTTCATGTTAGAGGAAATGTGGGCAGACTTGTTGCTAAGAGATAGAAACCAGTGGAGGGAAAAGGATGATTAATGAGGCAAGAATTCAGGAGGATGGGAGGAGATGGAATCAAAAGAAAAAGTCATGGAGTCAGTCTTACCATGCCTGAGGTCAAAGCAAACAGGATAAGAGATCAGGATATGGAGAAATTTTCAGGGATGATAAGTTGAAGTTCTGAAAGTTCTTGCAGGGGAACTTGAGTTTCTGGAAAAACAAGCAAACATACTGACTGGTAGGAAGCATATTATTTTATCCACTGTGGAAGTTACTCTTAAGTGGCTGGCTCATTCTGGCCCTTGCCTAGGTTGACTTCCTATGCAATTGAGCAGTGATTGGTAAGCTACAGTCCACGGGCCAGATTTAGCTGCTGTCTCTCTATATAGCTTTGAGATAGGACTGGTTTTCATTTCTTTTTATTGTGGTAAAAATAGATATAACTTTAAAATTACCATTTTAACCTTTTTAACATATACAATTCAGTAGCATTAAGTACATTTCATAATGTGGTACAACCATCACCACTGGCCATTTCCAAACTGTCATCATCCAGTGAGAAACTCTGAACCTTAAAACAATACCCCTCCACATTTTCTGGACCCCCCCATCCCAGCTCCTGTAAACCTCTATTCTGCTTGCTACCTCTGTGCATTTGCATATTCTTGGTATCTCATGTAAGTGGAATGATGTAATGTTTGTGTTTTTGTGTCTGCCGTATTTCACTTTGCACAAGGTTTCCAAGGTTCATCCATGTTGTAGCATGTATTAAAATTTTATTTCTTTTTATGGCTGAAAAATACCTATTGCATGTCTGTACCACATTTTGCTTATGTAGTCACCTGTGGATGCTTCCACCATTTGGATATTGATAGTAGTATGAACATGGTTGTACAATTGTCTCCACTCAGAAGGGGAATTACTGGATCATATGGTGACCCTGTTTCAGTCTTTTGAGGACTCACTAGACTATTTTCTATAGTAAGCACACCATTTTATGTTCCCACCAATGAATAAGCATTCCAAATACACGTATCTTCACCAACACTTGTTATTTTCTGGGTTTTTGAAAGGTAGGATAGCCCCTCATTTGTAGCCATTCTAATGGGTTTTTTTTTTTTTTTGCATTTTCCCAATGGCTAGTGATAAATTGAGTATCTTGTGCTTATTGGTCACCTGTATATCTTTAGAGAAATATCTACTTAAGTCCTTTAGTCATTTTTTAATCAGGTTGTGTTTTGTTGTTGTTGTTGTTGTTGAGTTTGAGGAATTCTTTATATATTCTGGATCTAATCTCTTATAAGATACATGATTTGAAAACATTTTTCCCATTCTGTCAGTTTCTTTTTAACTCAATATATTGACTATAGAAGCAAGAGTTTTTGTGAGTTGCCATACAAAGTCATTGGTGCAAGCTTATGTGTATTAGATATGCACTGATACTCTTTTCATAAATCTCTTTTTGTTCAAGAGCCAGAGTAGCCTCTATTATGTGTTACCAATAACCCTGACTGATACATGCAATAAAGACATTTGTATTTTACTTCATAATACTTCCTCAAAGGTAATGTTTTCTAAGAAATTCTAAATTCCAATTGTGACTTTTCTACCAGTGATTATTGTCAATAAACTTCCAATACCTACAAAACTGGTTCAAAGGAATTTACATTTCACAAGGGGGATATGATGAAGATTATCAAGGAACAGACACAAAAAAGTAAGACTGAGTGAGAAACCATAACTGAAATAGCACATTTAGATATAGGAAGACAAACTTTCCAAAGCAAAATTTCTGAGTATGTCACAAGCAGATAGGATGTTTATCACAGAAGTACTCTTGATCCTAACTCTAACAAGTCTTGGAGGAGATGGAGATGGTGGGGTGGGGGTCGAGGGTTGGGCAGCGGTAAAAATTCAGAATTCTAATCTCAGTTAACCCACATCCATGCTGAGTAGTAGGTCACTTCACTCAGAGCCACTCCTGTTTCTTCCAGCCAAAGATTATGCTCTTGAAAAAACAAAGTGCTCAAATTAGAATGCTTGCTTTATTGTTATTTATGCTTGCTTTCCCACACGGCCATGAGGGTGAGTAATCGTGATCTCATCCCCAAACAAAACACTTTACATGAACTCTGCCACAGGAATGCACATGTTTTTCAGACCCCTCCTTATCTTCCCTATATGACTTATCTCTCTATTAGTTGAGATTTTCACTTTTTCTTCCCAATTTGAATATACTGTTCTTATTGAGAAAAAAAAAATTCTATCCTGCATTCAGTTCTTTTTCCAATTTTACTCCTTGTGAGAAAATTTGGGAGAGAGAAATGAACAGTTTAAAATGGAATAAAGTAAAAAAAAAAAATACATATCCATGCTAATAGCTGTCAAGATGTTTTTTGAAGAAATCAGAACCAATCAAGAAGACAGACATTGAAAGTAGGCAAGCTAGTCCAAGAGAAAGGTGGACAGGAGAACACAAGTCCTCTTCGAAGACAAGTGCGCTCTTCTTCCTGTCATAGGTCTCTCCCACAGCTAGAGAAGCCTCTGCAGCCTGCGGAGTTAAGGAGTTTTCCCTTTGAGGCCCACACCCAGTGGATGTGTCACTGTGGCCTCCCCCACCTCCCGACCCCCGCCTTTCATGGGCAAAGAGCAGCCCGTGCAATTGCTTGTGCCACAAACAGCTAATGACAAGCCACATCAGACATCTGAGAAATAATTAACTGCTTGCCTTCATTTTCAGCCTACAATTAGACCATTGTGGGTGCAATTATTTGCATGTGCAATTTTACCAACAACAAATAATTATGGCTAAAGAACTACGGGCATTGTGAAAGGGAGGTATAATTGGACCCCCTTTTATAATAAATTTGTGCTTAAAATGTAGGCAAGTATATAATTTGATTAGGGGAAAGACACCTAGGACTTTTTTCTTAATTACACTTTTATATTTTAACAACTCCTTTCTGTAGCCCGTTTGTGGGCCTCACTGCAGCGTCCTGGCATCATTTCATCATCATGAAGTCTAAGTGAGACATGCCACACAGAGGAACAGAGCAGCAACCCTATCCAGAGCTCATTGGTACCCTCGAGCCAACACAGAAGAGGCACAAATAACAGACTCAAAATTGAAGAATGCAGATTATTGGCTCCTGTTGAAATAGAAAGAAATCAACCCACAGGCACCAAGCACAGCACCTACTGTGTGGGGCAACAGGTACTTCCTGCCTGATGCTGTGCGAATCTCTCCCTTGTGCTTCCGCAGTGGAACCATGCCTTTACTTTGCCCTTAGTGCTCTGCTCTTCTGTCTTCTCCCACTGCCTTTTGGGCTATTGGAAGATGAAGCTCATATCTTTTCCATCATTCATTTTCCTTAGCATATTTCCATCTCTGGTAGCAGAAAACCAACTCAAATTAGGTTCCATCAAACAAAATGACAAAATGACTGGGGGACAGAGGGGGGCTCTGAGCAGGATTCTCTCTTTCCTCCATCTAGTGGATCTGCCGCCTTCAGTGAGGTGACCTCATTCTCTCTACTGTAGATGGGTGTTCTCCGTGGGGAAAGCAGGATGAGCTCGTGGCTCTTCAGTCACACTGCCTTGGCTAGGCACCACCTACCAGAATCCATTACTTAAGCTCTTTGAGTCTCAGTTTTCTCATATGTAAAATGGGGGCAATGATGTAATAATACCTGCCTTCCCTACAAGGTTGTTGGGAAGATTAAATGAGATAATATACACAAGCAACTCATGACAACGCCCAGCACACAGAATATGCTCAATAAATATATGCTTGATTAGTGTGGTTTATTTTATGGAAAAGGCAGGGAGATAGGCACAATACAGGCAATTCCAGGCTTATATCATCCTAACCTAGTGAACTCTAAAGAGGAAACATTTATTTTTAATATTTTTTTCTTGTTACTGGGGATTGAAGCACATCCCCCATCCCTTTTTATTTTTTTATTTTGAGACAGGGTCTTGCTAAGTTGCCAAGGCTGCCCTTGAACTTGCAATCCTCCTGCCTCAACCTTCCAAGTTGCTGGAATATAGGCATGTGCTGTGGGGCCTTGCTAAAAGGGAACATTTATATTCCAGCATCTATGTAAACAATTTTGGAGATTTGGGCACTATAGAAGGTGCATCATCTCAGTTAAGTTTTAACACAACTCCATGATGTAAGGTCCATTTTAATCATTTTGTAGAACAGGGGGAGAAAAATGGCTGAGAGAAGTTTAGTACAAGGCAATAAAGGGTTGGCAAACTTTTTATGTCAAAAACAAGATAGTAAATGCTTTAAGATCTGTAGGCCAGATGATCTGTGTCACAACCATTGAACCCTGTCATTGCACAGTGAAAACATCTATAGGCAACATGTGAACAAATGAATATGGTTGTCTTCCCAGAAAACTTTTTTAATGGGCAATGAAATTTGAATTTTGTATAATTTTCATGTGTCACAAACATGATTTTTCTCTTTTTTTTCCCACAGTCATTTAAAAATATAGAAACATTCTTAGCTTAAGAACTACACAAAACAGTGTGCAACTGGATTGGGCTTTTGTTTTGTTAATCCATCGTTTAATCCCTCTCCCAAGGCTAAAAATGGTGGATCCCAGCTTCAGATCCAGAGGCCCAGATTCTAAGGGTCTGCACACTCACCTCCTATATCAGCCTCTAATTTTGTGAAAATATATAGCTGTTGAAGAAATGAATTCATACTGCAAAAAAATTTAAAACTTTGAAGTAAGAAAAGAGACTACTGGAAATCCTTTCAATGGAAAGCTGTGCCTCCAGAGATTAGCTAGGGAAGCTATTTTGCTACTCTCTATGTTGTAGTAAACTAACAATGCAAACAATTCTTGACTATAGACATAGAAATAAATTCTATTTAGTAGGAGGACAATGCTCCCTTCACTATGAAAAAGCCTGATGTAAATTTATTTCAATATTCTTAATTTACTCATATGTCTGTTCTTAGATTTCTCATTTGAACTAATTGTAACATCTGCCTGGTTCCTTCAGCAAATAATGAACTAAATATTATCTTTAATGTATTTTATATCTGAATGACAGTTGGGATTTTACCATTTTTGAAAATTATCTCCTAGCCATTTTGGAGGTCTTCCTTTGAGATGTTCAATGGACAAACTGCTAGAGCTCAGCAAACTGAATAGAAATGGTACCACTCATGGGCATCTTATGTCCAGGCACATTTGTTCTTGATTTCGAGGGGTAAATCCAAAGTGGCAATAGAAATTTATTTACTTTTTTTTAACAAACACATTTTTAATTTTTAATTTAATTTTTAATTAATTTTTAATTTTCTTTCTCTCTCTTTTTTTTTTTTTTTTTTTAGTATTGGGGATTGAACCCAGGGGCACTTAACCACTGAGGCACAGTTCTGTTTGAGACAGGGTCTCCCTAAGTTGCTTAGGGCTGTGCCAAGTTGATAAGGCTGGCTTTGAACTCGCCATCCTCTTGCCTCAGCCTCCTGAACTGCTGGGATTACAGGCATGTGCCACCACACCCAGCTACTCCTTATTTCTTAATTCTGATTTTTTAAAATCAATTTTATATTTTGTTTTTGGTTTTGATCTGTTAATGACTGATAAGTTTTTCCCCATTGGTGGCAGCAATGAGTGAGAATTTGGTTTAAGATCTGATTTCTGTAAATGGATTCTTTGAATATAGAGATCAGAGAGCGATTGCTTTAAAAATGTTACATTGCTGGTTCTGAAGATAGAGGAAAGGGCCACAAGCCCAGGAATATAAGTTGCCTCTAGAGAGTGAGACAAGCAAAGAAATGCATTTTCTCCTAGAGTTTCTGGAAGGAATGCAGCTGCTTGATTTGAGCCCTTAAGATCCATTTCAGACTTCTGAACTTCAAGACCATAAAATAATAAATTTGTGTTACTTGATTTTTATTTATCTTTTTTAAGAGAGTGAGGGACAGTGAGAGAGAGAGAGAGAGAGAGAGAAAGGGAATTAGCTTCATTCAGTTTTTCATTGCTCCAACACTTCGTTGTGTAGGTGGTGCTAGAATTCAAACCTGCATTCTCTGGCATGCCAGGCCAGCGCCATTACTGCTGAGCCACCACTCCACTCCCAAATCTGTGTTACTTTAAGCCACTAAGATTTAATTTGGTAATGTGTTACAGTAGTGATAGGAAACTAATACAGAGTCATGTAAATTATGTTTTTTGATCAGTGTATTATTAGGAACATCTAGGATGCCTGCAAGGCCTAGGGCATTTTGAGAAAGTGCTTACTGAATCAGGTCTTTCAAGCACTTTTAAGGAACTAAGATTGACTCTGTGAAGCCAATGATCACAAAGCATTTGGCTTAAGAGGTTCAGCCTTACAGGTGAAGAGGAATTTGTCCATATTTATAAGTGCTGCAAATGAAATCTGGTGAAGCGTTTCTTGGGTTTGGTTTCCTGGCCTCAGGTTAGCAAATAAGGTAGGAGTCCAACTGAATTCTTTATGGAAGCTTCTGTTATCAATCCTAGGCCAGAAGACTTGGTTGCAGAGGTCCCAATAGACCACATCTGGCCTCTTGCTCCCCCAAGAAGAAACCAATCAGCAAACAGTAAAATAAGAGAGGAGTTTGTCAGTGTGGCCAACACCTGGAAGGATGGTGGTCTAGGACACAAACACTGTCCTCAGGGTGCTGACGATAACTGAGATGATGTAGGGGAGGAATGAGGGCAGAGGCCAAGAAGTATGTGTTGGTCAAACAGGTCTGTCACCATTATCTCAGGTCTGGACACATGCAGTCCTGTTGGCTCTAGAAAGGTTGTTACTGCTTGTGGGGGCAGTTTGTTCCTGTCATGGGGTGTCCACCTAGACGGCACATTGTTCCTGGAATTTGAAATAAGCTGGGGAAGGGAAGTAACTCAGAAAGAGAACAGGTCAAAGGAACAAAATGGGGACAACTGGGCCCTCCTTCACTTCTAGCAAAGCAGACCCACATGGATTGCATGGTAAATTAACTCTCTTTCTGCACCTATCTAAATACTCAGGCCAAACTTAAGAAAAATTAGTCCTATTTTATGATCAAGAATAGCCTTTCTGCTCTTCTGGATATTTTCCCAGAGGACTTAGAATCAGCGCATTACAGCGACACAGCAAAATCCATGTTCATAGCAGCTCAATTTACAATAGCTAAATTATCTAACCAACCCAGATGCCCCTCACTGGATGAATGGATCTAAAAGCTCTGGTATATATACAATGGAGTTCCACTCAGCTATTGGAAACAATGAGATTGCCTCTATTGAAGGTAAATGGATGGCATTGGAAGAAATCATGCTGAGCGAAGTTAGCCAAACCCAGAGAGTCAAGGGCCAAATGGTGTCCCTCATTTGTGGAGGCTGGACCTAAACCTAGGCTTTGGAGTAAAGTAGACAAACTCAGGAATTAGATACATAGAACAAAAATGCAAAATGTTAATATTTATGAGATACAGTTGCAAGATACTTCATAAGATATTTGAACAAGCTGTGCTGCATACCTGTACAAAAGCATAAATGTTTAATCTCATGGTCAAATATTTTGAAGAATAATAAGGGATGATAGGAAGGGAGGAGAAGGAAAACTGTTGCAACTGAAATAAAGCAAGGTACATTCCAAGCCGTTATGCCACTGTATATACTATAGCCATATATATAAAAAATTGTTCTTCATAGGTATAAGAATTATGTCACTGTATTTGGGTTTGTTTTTTTTTTTAAAGAGAGAAGGACAGTGAGAAAGAGAGAGACAGAGAGAATCAAGTTTTATTTAGTTTTTCACATGGCCTTTGTTGCTCTGAAGCTTAAGCTTAGCTGTGTAAGTGGGTGCTGGGGTTTGAACTCGTGTACTCACGCATGCTGGGTAAGTGCAGTAACCACCAAGCCACAGTTCCAGCCCCTGTATTTGAGTTTTTGTAGGAACAATATAGGACCCAGAAGAAAGGCAAGGGAGTGGGCTGGAGCGGTTGCTCAGTGGTTTTGGCACTTTCCTGGCAAGCACGAGGACCCGGGTTCAAACCCCAGCACCACATACACAACTAAGTGTTGGAGCAACTAAGGCCATGTGAAAAATTAAATAAAGTTGTTTCTCTCTTTCTCTGTCTCTCACTGTCCCTCTCTCTAAAAAAACAAAAACAAAACAAAACAAAAAAAAAAACAAAGAAAGAAAGGCAAGGGATTAAGGGACAGGAGGAGGAAGGTAGAGGGATTTGGGGGTGGGAAATTGAAAAAATTGTATTGCTCATTTGTGTGCATCTAGAGAATCAATTTTATTTTAGTTTTTCATCTGGGCTTTGTTACTCCAACAGTTGTATATGCAGTGCTAGGGTTCGAACGGGTCCTTTTGCATGCCAGGCAAGCACCATAACTGCTGAGCCACAGTTCCAGACATTTGTGTGCATCTAGGAATATGTGACAACTACTCCCATTATTATGTAAAAGTATAATGCACTAATTATATATATATAAATAACCTTTCTGGGGTTGCAGGTGCAACTCAATGATAGAGCACTTGCCTACCATGCTGGAGGCCCTAGGCTTGATCCCTAGGACAACCCAAAGAAAAAAAAAAATATATATATATATAAAATTTAATTCTACAGGGATAAACACTTGTTCTGACTAGGGTATGTTATAACAGTAAGTTGTAGAAAACTGTTAGCAGTGCAAAATTTTCACTTATAAACAGCAAATAAACCTTAAATCTACCTTGTGACAGAGGGACAAAAGCCAGTTTTCCTCTGTTTGAAAATTCATTTCAATATTTCTGACCAAGAAGTAGGTTTCCTTTTTGTTTCTTCTTTGACCTATTTTTACATCCTCCTGAGTCTCTCAATAAGTATGAGTGACATCAAAACTTTAATAATGCTCATTTTAAATCTGAATAATAGTGACAACATCTTTTTTGTAAATTTTCCTTTAACAAGTCTTAGGTAAATAATACTATTATTTTTCTATATGTTCTTTTAGGGAAGTTTATTATTTTGTATAGCCCATTTTATGGTTGGAAGTTCCAATTATTAAAAACATACTTTATTTATAAACTCAAAATTAGCATCTCTATGATGGTTTCACCTATTTGTCCGATTTTTAAAAATATTTATTCACCTATTTGTCCTTTTTTTTTTTTTCACCAAAAGCTAATCCAAAGGATCTGTTGTTTTTAAATATTTAAAGACATTTGGGTTGTCTGTAGACCCTATTGAAAAATAAACTTATACAATTTCTCCCACTAGACTCACAATACAGATCACATCTGACACCAGATGTGTGCGCTTGGGCGCTGTGGACATCAGTTGGATGAGTCTAATTTAAATCAATACTTGCACTATCTACCTGGAATTAGAATACGATCCCACAAATTAGGGCTCAGTCCTCTAGACCCTTCTCTCTTCTCTCCCCTGCCACCTTCAGATGCTAATTGCAAACCCCAGGTTGCTTTATCTGAGCTTCCGACTGACCAGCCATAATGCAGTTCCCTCAACACCCAATGCTCTCCCCATTTGATTCATTTGCTTGAGCAGCTCCTAGGACTCAGAAGCATTTATTTTTATCCATTTATTATAAAGGTCATTACAAAGGATGCAGATGAAGAGATGCACAGATTGAGGTATAGGAGAATTTCCATACCTGCTTGTGTGTGCCGCCCTCCCAGCCCCACACGTTCAGCTGTTAGGAAGCTCCCAGCACCTTGTCCTTGAAGGGTTTAGTGGAGATTTCACTGCAGCTTCCTCCCAGGTATGGGCAGGACCCCTTCTAAAATGGGAGTCATATGGTGTACTCCCAGAGTTTCTTTATGGCTAGCTCCAACACAAAAAGACAGGGAGTTTCTACGACTTGTCTCAGAGAACAGAAATGTTTGTTTGTATGACCTGGCTTGGGGAGGAAATTATGAGCCAAGAACTGTGGATAACATATATCTCAGACTCCCAGGCCCATTTTTTCATGTTAGTGATGCAGGGTTTTTGAGATGAGGCCGGATTCTCCACTCCCACTGGCAAATGGAGTCTGGGCCACTACAGATTCCAGCAGCCAAAGTAACCTGCTTCTAGTGTTTGCAGCCATTCCCAGCTAAAACTGGGAATTTGGGCTGGCTGCAGGCTTCTGCAGCCAAAATAGTGTTAGCAGCTCCCCAGCTAAAACCTGGGTGTTGCAGCTCTTGGTGTGGTGGAAATTCACCCCAGGAATTCGGCGCCAATCTTCTGGGTTCTTGTCTCATGAATTTGAAGAATAAAATCCACGGACAACCACGGAAGGGGGAGTAAAAGGAGTGGGATTTATTTAGGAAGAAAAGCAGAGACTGCAAGGTGGAGGGGCACCTGGAAGCAGGACACCATCTAATGGAGGTTAGGCCAGGGGTTATATTGATTTGGGGTATGAGCATAATTAACATTTGTGCAAAGCAGGCATTGAGAAATGCATCTACATCATTGGTTGAAACCTATGCAAATCAGGCATTGAAACTTAGTACTAAAGTCATTGGTTAAAATCTGTGCAAAACAGGTAGCAATTCTTTCCAAGTTCCCAAGTGTGTCCACCCCCATTTCTTAGTTTTCCCACCTCAGGGACAAAGGAGTTGCTCACCCAGGTGAGCATCGGTCCCCAATGGTCATTTGCATATAAAGGCCCTGAATATGCCCTGTCAATCACTCTCTACCAGCTGGCTCTTAGACAGGGCCCTTTGTCCTGTCTTGACTACCTAGCCATTTTACTGTTGCTCCTAAAACTGCCTCAGAAGCTTGGAAAGGCCTTATTTTTAAAAATGAATAATAAGTGTTTTTTATTATAATTATTAACACATACCAATTGCACAAATTAATGTGTTTCACTGTGACATTTCTATACATGACTATATCATGTTTTGATCATATCTACCCTCAATGTTTTATTCTTGAAAGGAGGGTGGACACAATAAATATTAGAACTCCAAGTCTTGGGCTGGAGTGGTGGCCCAATGGTTACGGTGCTTGCCTGGCATGCTCAAGGATGTGAATTCAAACCCCAGAACCATGTACACAACAAAGTGTTGGAGCAACAAAAGCCACATAAAAAACTCTCCCTCTCTCTCTCTCTCTCTCTCTCTGTTCCTCTTTCTCTTTAAAATAAAACAAAAAAACCTCCACACATTGGCTTCCTGTTTTTTCATGGAGATTTGCTATTTGTGGAACATCTACATACATTTGCACATAAAGGCACTAGGATTACAGAGGAGAACCAGACTCCCACAGCCCTTGTCAAGGTGTTGTGCCCTGGGTTTTCTCCTCCTTGCCCAGAGCATTAAGTGAAACCGTGTACATGCTTGGTTAAACATGAACTATCATGGGGCTGGAGCGGTGGCTCAGAGGTTTCGGCGCTTGCCTGGCAAGCATGAGGACCCGGGTTCAAACCCCAGCACCATGTACACAACTGAGTGTTGGAGCCACTGAGGCCATGTGAAAAACTAAATAAAGTTGTTTCTCTCTTTCTCTCTCTCACTGTCCCTCTCTCTTTAAAAAAAAAAAAATTGAAAAAAAAAACATGAACTATCATAATTATTGTTGTTGAATCAGATTTAGAGACAAATGAACATTGCTCACAAAGTCTATTCCAAATTCACAGACATGGCCTGAGCCCTTATTATGTACAAGGCACTGCACCAGGTAGGGAGGTTTAAGGTTAAGAAAACATGTACAAATCTGTCTCAGGGTTCTTAGAAATTATGTCAGTCAGCTTTGAGTTGCTGTGACCAAAATACCGGCCGAGAACAGCTTAGAGGAAGAAAGTTTATTTTGGCTCTTGGTTTCAGAGATTTAGTCCATGGTTGGCCAAGTCCATTGCTCTGGGACAAAGGTGAGGCAGAACATCATGAAGAAAGGGTGTGGTGGAGAAGCACTGCTCCATTTATGGCAACCAGGAAGCAGAGAGAGGGACGGGGGAGCAGGGAGGTGCCACAGGGAAGATGACCTTTCCAGAGCACACCTGCCTAGTTACCACCTGGTGAGTCCATTTAAACTAGGATGAAACGAATTAGGCTACAGTTTCCATGATCTAACCATTTCACCTCTGAATATTCTTGCATTAACACAGACGCTTTTGGGGAACACCTCATATCCAAAGCATAGAAATCATTATCCATGCCTTTACAAACGTGTTGTTTTTCAATTGGTAACACCAATCTGAAGATAAAAACAGTCAAGGTTACAGTCCTAGAACTGTATTTCTTAGGTTCTGGCCCACCTATCCAATCATAGGGTCCTCAGCTCTTCTTAAATTTCTCTGAAGTTCAATGTGTCAACTTTGCTGACCACTTTTTCTTTTTCTCAGCTATGGCATGAAGTTTCATTCTTCTGTAGGCAAAAACAGACCTCCAGATACCAGGTGAAATCTCCATTTCCTTCTATTTTGTTCTAGATGCCTGAAGACCCTTTTATAGCACTATATGTTCCTTGACTGGTACTTGGTCCAGACAAAGACCATGAGAATTTCAAGTTCCCAAATAAATGTGTACGGTTAGAAAAAGAAGTGATCCCTCTCCTGCCTATCATAAAAAGTCATGGCCAACATCTCTTTAACAAAAGACAGGTTAAAAAGAGAAAGGTGTGCCAGATAGATTTGATCATTGTTTTGCATGTCACAGAAGCCTTCAGATTGGAGGCCTAGGGTGAGCTATAAATTCTTATGCTTAGATCTGATGCTGTGTGGAGCATGTGTACAAATGTAATTGACCACAAAGGAGTGGCACAGCACTTGCTGAAGATGCCTAGTTGAGAAGAGGTCTTGGAGGAGTCTGACTAAAGTGTGCTCAAGGAGAGTCTTGGTCAATGCAGTCTGTTTTAAAGATGGATCTTGGAACCAAATGACATAACACAGGCATGATCTGACAATGCAGGGCACAGAAGGGTCATGCCCTTTCTTGAGGTGGATGGTGAATTTCTCCAGTATCTACCTAAGGTACCAGAAGATAGATTGCTCTGCAACCACAGAACCCTGCTATATGATTGGCTTGTAATTAAGATTACAGGCAACTAAAACAACAGACCCTTTCTCAGAACTCTCTCTTCCTAATCTATCGCCTTGCAATCCATGTTATCTTCCTCAAATACGGATTTGAGCAATCTCCAACCTTAGCATAGCACATAAGCCCTCAACAGGGAGTTTAATTAGTTTGAGTGAATTTTGCAAATTTGAGAACCTCAGGATTTAAACAAAGCCATTCTGCCTGAAGGAGTGAGATATGAGGTGATTTAAAACAGCTGGGGCTCCTACTCAAGGACCCAGAGAAATCAGGGCACAGATGCCAAGAGGTGAGTCCTAGGGCTATTACAGTCAAACGCAGGAAAGTCAAACTTAGGTTGATATGCTGCACAGAAAAGTTGAAGCACTAACTCCCATTTAAAGAAGTTTTGAGGTACACAGGACACCTCAAGGACCCCGTGCCTGGACCCCACCCCACCACGGAGCTTGCCCAAGACTCTGGCCCTGGCCCTGGGAGGTGTTTAGGACACCCTGAACCCAGATTCCACCCCTCTGCTAAGCGTGCCAGAACTCTGGACCTAACCCCTGCGTGCACGTAAGACATCCTGAGGACCATGGGCTCACCCCGTCCTGCTGCCAAGCATGCCTAGTGTCAGAAATACTGGACATGTGATTAAACAAACACATGGTTGGAGGTGGGTGAGCAAGGCAGATTTTACTCCCATGGAGGGCTTTCAAGGGGGGCCTTTGAAGCACACACATGAGCAATGGAAATCCACAGGTATTTATCCCCAATCTGATGTAATCCTGTCCTTCACTCTGATTAGAGGAGCTCAGGGGTCAATCTACTTGACTGGCTAGATTGGATAGGGCCAGGTACAGAAAGAAGGTAAGCAGGGTATGGAAAGTCAAAGAAGGTAGGCAGGATACAGGAAGTGGGCAGTGCTTACAGGTATAAGGAGACAAGCATAGGGGAGTTTTAAACATGGCTTCCTCTTAGTCTCATGGTTCCAGACTTAAAATGGCTTCCTTTTATATGTGAACCAAAAGGCTGCATTCTGAAAATAGACCATCAGACTACCTATTTCTCATACCAGGACTCCAGCCTGGGCCATGGCAGGTGTGTGGGTCACCCCAAAGATGCCTAGCCACTGCACATTCCTGCCAGGTCCAGATATATGGGTCTGTCCCCACACCAAGAATTCCAGGTCCCAGCATGGCACATAGGCTGGTCCTTCTGGCCCATCCTGTGTCTCCAAGACCCCAGGACCCAGAGTCACACTCCTACCACTTAGCTTCAACAAGCCAGCAGATTGCCCGGCAACCCCACCAGGTTCCAAATCTGAGTCTGGGAACCTAGATCCAAGAGGTGCAGTAAAATGAGGTTCCATGCCAAAATAGCTTTCTGGAGGAAGAAAGGCAGCGTCTGGCCAGACCCTTTGACCTGCAAGGAAGAAGCACCCAGACTCTTGCCATGCTTCCACACAGGGACCTGAATTCAAAGATACAGAAGAAGCTTTTCAAAGATGAGGAATCAAACTAGAAAAAGTTCACCTCAAACCCACAACTCCCCTACCAAGGAGAGAACATGGACCTAGAACAGATCATCAATAATCTGATTACTAAAAGGAACAATGAATTAAAAGACAATTTAATAAAGGGAATAAGTGAGAAAACTCAAGAGATAAAAAACTCTTTTATCAAATTAATAGACATACTAAAAAAGATAGTAATGGCTAAAATCTATAGTCAATCACATCAGAGGAATGACAGAAGAATTTAATAACAGACCAACTTCTATAGAAAACAGAACTTCAGCTCTTGAAAAAAAAACTTTCAACAATAAAGATAGGCTGAGTAAGCTTGAGAGCATGGATGACAAAAAAGAAAAAAATCTCACAGAACAAAAGCAGAATTTTCAAAATGTCTGGGATGAAATCAGAAAAATAATCTAAGAGTAATCAGGAAACAGGAAGAAATCAAAATGCAAACAAATGATAAAAAAAGAACATTCTCAAGGAAATAGTTAAAGAAAATTATTCCCACATCAGAACAGAGTCAGAATGCTCATCCAGGAAACATACAGGACACCCAATAGGCCTAATCAAATGAGAAGCTTACCAAGGGACATCATATTCAAAATGTATAACAGGGAAATCAAGGAAATAATATTAAAAGCTGCAAGAGAGGAATGCCAAATCACATTCAAATGCAAACCAATAAGGATCACTTCTGTATTTTCAGCTCAAACCCTAGAAGCAAAAAGATCCAGGAAGAAGATCTTTCAATGACTGAATGACCACAACATGCAGCTGAGAATACTATACCCAGCAAAACTTAGCTTCAAATTCATTGGGGAAATAACGTTTCACAACAAGATCAAACTTTCAGCATACGTGAACAGAAAACCAGCATTACAAAGAATCCTTAAAGATAAACTCCAGATAGAAGAACAAGCAAAGAATCCTCAAAACCCACAAACAGGAAATTCAATAAAAGTACTTGCTATCAATAGTCAGCCAAGACAGCACAGAACTTACCAATAAAACATGATGATTATGAACCACAACCACATAACTATCCTAACACTGAATGTGAAAAGTCTCAATGCACCAATCAAAAGACAAAGATTAGCAGATTGGATCAAAAAACAAAATCCAACAATATGCTGCTTATGAGACCCACCTTACAGCCAATGACACCCACAGATTGAGAGTGAAAGGAAGGAAAAAAATCTACTGGGCATACAGACCAAGAAAACAAGATGGTGTTGCTGTACTTATATCCAACAATGCAGATTTCAAACTTAAACTAATCAGAAGAGATAAAGAAGGCAATACATCCTAGTAAAGGGAATAATACAGCAAAAAGATATAACCATAGTAAATAAATACTTTCCAAACACCAACACTCCCAAGTATGTGGGAAAATTACTCCGTGACATAAAACCACTTGTGGACCTCAACACAATAATACTGGCAGACCTTAATACTCCTCTATCATGAACAGACAGCCTGGCAAAGCAAAAAAATAAAAAAATAAATAGATCTCCAACCTAAACAACTCCATAAATCAAATGGACTTAACAGAATCTATACAATATTCTACCCCAAATTGGCTGAATATACCTTCTTCTCAGCAGCACATGGATCCTTCTCCAAAACAGATCATATTCTAGTTCAAAAAGGAGATCTCAGGAAATATGAAAAAGTATCCTATCAGACCATGATACCATGACCCTAACAATTAATAGCAAAAATTATAACAGAAAACACACATATATAGAGAGATTGAATAATATCCTATTAAATGAAGAATGGATCCAAGAAGACATAAGAGCAGAGATCAAATTCTTGAAAGTAAATGAGAATGAAGACACAACATATTGAAACCTTGGGTACAGCATGAAAGCATTCACTCTTTTTTTTTCTTCAGAGAGAAAGACAGTGAGAGAGAGAAAGGGACAATGAATTTTATTGAGTTTTTCATGTGGCTTTTATTTCTCTGACACTTCATAGTGTACATGGTGCTAGGGTTCAAACCTGTGTCCTAATGCATGCCTGCCAAGTGCTGTAAGCGCTGAGCCACTGCTCCAGCTCGTGAAATCATTCTTTTTTTTTTTTTTTTAAGAGAGAGGGACAGTGAGAGAAAGTTTAGTTTTTCATGTGACTTTCATTGCTCTGAGACATTGTTGTGTACATGGTGCTGGGGTTTGAACTCAAATACTCATACATGCCAGGCAAGCACCATAATTGCCAAGAAACTGCTCTAGCCCCCCCATGAAATCATTCTTAAGGGG
>PVKS010003338.1:0-74998 GCA_004027875.1 Aplodontia rufa | reverse complement strand
GCAGGATGATATTGAAATTCTAAATAGCCCAATAACAGGCACTAAAATCCATATAACAATTAAAAGTTTTCCAAAGAAGAAAAGCCCAGTGCCCGAAGGATTCACCATTGAATTTTACCACACCTATGAGGAGGAACTAACACCTCAACTTATTAACCTATTCCAAAAAAATGGAAAAGGAGGGAACTCTCCCAAACATTTTTTATGAGGTAACCATAATTCTAACACCAAAACATAACAAAGACACATCAAAAGAAGACAGACCAATATCGCTGATGAACATCCATGCAAAAATCCTTAATAAGGTTATAGCAAACCACAGTCAAAAACCCATCAAGAAGGGGCTAGAGTGGTGATTCAGTGGTTAGGGTGCTTGCCTGGCATGTGTGAGGATGTAGGTTCAAACCCCAGCACCACATACAGAACAAAGTGTCAGAGCAATGAAAAACTAAACCACATGAAAAACTAAATAAAAAATGATTCTCTCTTTCTTTCTCTCACTGTCCCTCTTCCTCTTAAAAAAAAAAAACACATCAAGAAGATAATTTATTACAATCAAATGGGCTTCATTCCAAGGACGCAAGGCTGGTTCAACATATGCAAATCAGTAAACGTGATTCATCACTTAAACAGAATTAAAGACAAAAACCATATAATTATTTTGATTAATGCAGAAAAGGCCTTTGATAAAAATCCAGCACCCATTTTATGCTCAAAACTCTAGAGAAGATTGGGATCAAAGGAACTTATCTTACATATGGAAAGGCCATAGATGTCAAATCCTCAGCTGGTATAAAACTAAATGGAGAAAAGCTGAAAGCTTTTCCATTGAATTAGGGAACAAGACAAGGCTGCCTGCTCTCACCACTTTTATTTAATATAGTTCCCTAAACCCTAGCTGGAGCAACCAGGCAAGGGAAGGAAATCAAAGGGATAAGAATAGGAAGAGAGGAAGTCAACCTATCTCTTTTTGCTGACAACATGATCCTATATCTGGAAGATCCAAGAAACTCCACCAGAGAACTGCTTGATCTTATAAACAGATTTAGCAAAGTGGCAGGCTACAAGATCAACATCCATTAATCGATGGCTTTCCTATATGCTAACAATGATAGAAGAAATCAGGAAATTGGTCCCATTCACAATATCCTCAAAAAGAATAAAATACTTGGTAATTAATTTAACAAGGGAAGTGAAAGAGCTCTATAATGAAAATTATTGAACACTGAAGAAATCAAAGAAGACTTGAGAAGATGGAAGATGTTCCACGCTCTTGGTTAGGCAGAATTAATATAATTAAAAAGGCCATTCTTCCAGCAGGACTATACAGATTCAATGCAATCCCCATCAAGATGCCAATGTCATTCTTGCAGATACAGAAAAGCAATTATCAAATTCATTTGGAACTACAAGAAACCCAGAATCTTCAAAACATTACTAAACATTACAAAATAGGTGGTTTTGCAATACCAGATCTAAAATTGTACTATAGAACTGCAGTATTAAAAACATCTCAGTACTGGTATCAAAATAGGAATGAAGACCAATGGAATAGAATAGAAGACCCTGAGACAAACCCACAAATCTTTAAACATTTGATATTTGACAAAGGGGGCCAAAATATAACCTGGAAGAAAGATAACCTATTCAACAAATGGTGCTGGAAAAACTAGAAAGTCACTTGCAGAAAGTTGAAATTAGATCTTTATCTCTCACCTTGCACAAAAATTAAATCAAAATAAATCAAAGAACTTGGAATTAAATCAGCTACCATACAACTGCTAGAAGAAAAATTAGGACCAACACTCCAGCATATGGGAGTTGGAAACAACTTCCTCAACAAGGCTTGCAAAGTGAAAGAATTAAAATCAAGAATTAATGAATGGGATGCCATTAAATTAAAAAGCTTCTGCTTAGCCAAGGAATTGGTCAGAACTGTCAAGAGAGCTAGTTTAAGAGCATATGCATATCATATTGTTACTTTATATGCATTTATGATTGTACAATAACTCAATTCCTCAATAAAACAATTTTAAAAAATAATAAAATCAGAAAAAAATAGATATTTTAAAAAACTGTCAGAAGAGAATCTACAGAATGGGAGGTAATCATGGACTGTGATTCCTCCAATAGGGGAGTAATATCCAAAACTTACAAAGAACTCAAAAATGAAAACCATAATCCAATCAATAAATGGGCCAGAGAACTAAATAGAAACTTCTCAACAGAGGAAACTGAGTAAGCCAATGAATATACGAGAAAGTGTTCTAAATCACTAGTAATCAGAGAAATGCGAATCAAAACAACATTAAGATTTCACCTCACATCAGTCAGATTGGCAGAGGTGAAGAACATAAACAATAACAGATGCTGGAGGAGTTGTGGGGAGATAGGAACACTAGCACACTGTTGGTGGAACAGCAGACTGGTATGCCACTCTGGAAAGCAATGTGGAGACTCCTCAAAAAATTAATGTTGGATCCACCATATGACCCAACTATCCCTCTGCTGGGTATTTTCCCAGAGGAGTTAGAATCAGCACATTATAGTGACACAACAAAATCTATGTTCATATCTGCTCAATTTAAAATAGCTAAATTATGGAATCAACCCAGATGCTCCTCACTGGATGAATGGATCCAAAAGCTCTGGTATATATGTGTGTGTGTGTGTCACACACACACACACACACACACACACACGGAGTTCCACTCAGCAATTAGAAACAATGATATTGCAGCCTTTGAAGGTAAATGGATGGCAATGGAAGAAATCATGCTGAGTAAAATTAGCCAAATCCAGAGAGTCAAGGGTTGAATGTTTTCTCTCATTTGTAGAGGCTAGAGCAAAACCCAGGCTTGAGTGAAAGGTTGTCAAACCCATGTATTAGACCCAGCAAAGGTATAGCAACATGTAAGCTAGGGGAACCATAGATATACAGGGGGGAACGGAGGGGGAAACGGGAAGGAGTATAGGGAGGGATCTATGGAGACAATCAACAATGTAGCATACTCTTTACTGCCCCTCAGAGAAGCCAAATAATAGTTATGCAATCATTTAATTCTGGAAAATTCACGAATACACACACACACACACACACACACATACACATTTGTAACAGTTGTAGGGGTGAAATATAAAAGCATCAAGAGACCGGGATATGGGCGATGTGGGGGTAACTCTGGTTTAGGAGAAAATGCATATTATATTGTTACTTTATATGCATTTATGATCATACAATAACCCAACTCCTTAATAAAAAGAAAGAAGAAAAAGAAAGAAAAAAAGAAAGAAAGAAAGAAAGAAAGAAAGAAAGAAAGAAAGAAAGAAAAAAAGTTTTAAAGAATCTTTGGGGAGAAGGGTTAAGAGTATCCATCAAGGCAGGCACTGACTCTGGACAAATTCTAGAGATGGGGTTTAGCTCCTGCAAAGGTTTTTCATTATTTAAGCATGAATTGTATGCACAGGACAGGTTTAGTCACAGGTGCTATAATAATCCTGACATAATAGGAAATTTTAAGTTTGGAAACAGGAAAGCTGGGAATTAGACTTAAAAAGGGAGGGTAAATAGGTTTTTATCTCATGTGATGGGTCATTGGCTGAAGCACTGAATTGAGAAGGATTCTGAGGATGCATTTAAACTCAGCAACCAAGTATGTCCACATGGTCAAGGGACATTTGTTAATCTGAGGTAGTAAAGAGGAATGATCCAAGAACTATATATCACTTCTAAAATTGGCTAAGGCCTGACACACCCAGACACAAATTTCTTAAATAAAAGTTCTTAAATTGTGTTTCTGGAAAAAACCTTCAGAATCCACTCATGGACAGTTTAGAATGTGTTTTTCAAGAAAGGACATGCTCAGAAGAGGCCAGCCCATTCAGTCAATAACCTTTTGATGTGACAAACTCAAAATCCCCCAGACAAAAAGTGATAACTCTCCCTGTGAAGAAATATTCCACCTGTGAAGAGGCATGATGCCTGCGCAAAAGAACCCTAAAATTCGCCCATCTCACTCTCCAATCAACACGTAACTTCTCCCTTCTCCCTTCCTGTCAATCACCCTCCCTCCACACTTTCCCCTGCCTCTACCTCCACCTCCACTACCAACCAATGGGGAAGCAGACTTGAGCTTAAAGCTCCTGGCCTCCTTGCCAGTTGATGTGTGCCTAAAAGTTTTTTTTTTTTTTTTTTTTTTGCAAATTCTGGCACCGTCATATCGGCTTCTGTGTACCTTGGCAATTGGCCCTTATTTCATACCACTTCCCCTGTGGTGATATGGCCATGGAAAAGTCCCACCTCAAATATCATGTCATTTCCATACCTACTGCCATCTGTGTCTTGATTTCTAAACCTTGCTTTCAACTCCAGTATACGTTTCATTTTATATTCTAACGCTCTTCTCATGCTTTCATACACATTTATTTCTTAAATAACTCTTTCCAAAGGTTTCTAGACTTTTTCTGTCTATGGCACTCTTACTCATGTGGTAACTTTTTCAGGAGCCCTAGGCCAAAAGAAAAACCTAACAGTTCCATTTATTATTTAGGTCTAAACAATTTAACAAATATTTCTGTCCTAACAACTTGGCTTGAAAACACATGGATTGAAAGAAATAATAATAAATTTATTTTATTCTTAGCTTACAGGAATGGGTATGCCTATTGGGCTGTGCATGACCTCTCATACCTTGGACTTAGACATGATACCACCATCACCCATTCCCTGTTGCATGTTACTCTGCATATATATATCAGAGATGAGGCCAAGGAGGACACAGTTTCAAAAGTATATTACAATCTCAAAAGGAATATTGTACAATTTAATACTGACACTGTCAACTACCTTGAGCTAATAGCTTGCATGGTACCTGACAGGTCAAGCATTGCTGTGCATCTCTAAAAATTCTAAAATATCCTGTAGCATCCCTGTGAGTTTGTTGTGACATCCCAGGAACCTTGGTGCAAAGCTTGGGAACCATGGACTTGGTAGGCCTTTCATAAATTTTATACTATCCATTTTCTCTTAAAAATCAAAACAAAATAAAACCTTTAAATATTTGTTTGCTTTTTTAATATTGAATTTTTATTAATTGGCCAGAGTCACTTTACTAGTGTAGTATACTCGGTGAGAAAAATAAAAGCTCAAAAAGAGGTCATTAGAAAAAAATGTCAATGAAAAATTTTAAAAAGGGCAGGGGGAGCTCAAGAAGTTTTAGAAAATGAGACAAAGAGTCATGATCTTACTAAACCAACCAACATATGTCAAAATGTGTCATAAAAGACATTTTTCCTTTTGAATTATAGCCAACTTCTGTTGTTTTGCTTTGATTGACAACCCTTGGGTAGACAGGAAGAGCACAGAGTTGGTGAAACTATACACCCGGTGCAAAATTTAGGGATTTTTGTTGTTTTTATTTCTTTTAAATTTTAAAAACAGAAGAAAGGAGAGTGAGAAGGGCAAGAGAAGATGGGAAGAAGAGATCATATATTCAAAAAGTATCTATATTCTCTTTTCTAGAGTCAATTACATTGGCATCAAATATTCAATGCAGGATGTTAAAGAAGCAATGGTCTGGTTAGAGCACAGGCTAAAAAGTACTGAAGAATCTTTGGGGTTGCACAGAGAGCCTTCCCTCTGCCTCGTTCTGCCCCAGCTTTGGTGAGATGCCTTTATCCAGGCCTGTTCAAACCCTTTACTTTGTTCCACCTTAAGCTTCTTCGTGTGCCAATCGCGGTCAGCAGGACCAGAACAAGGTGAAGCTAAGCTTCTCAGCAGGATGTGGTTGCTCTGGATATGCAGATATAGTAATTTTTTCTTCCTTCAGGAAGGAGGGACTGTTGTTCTTCACCCAGGAGGAACCTTCATTATCCAAGTGAATGGGTCCCTCCTAGGTGGTTCCTTAGAAACTCCACGAGTCATACAATCAAAACAGAAAAAGCAGATCCTGAAATCGATAACAGAGCACACTTTCAGAATCAAGGGTACATTTTTGCATTTGCTTCCAGATTCCTGAATGTTTCATTCTATTGAAATTTGAGCTGGCGCGAAAAAGAGCAAAAACGAACATATTATGAGCCCCTTGGTTCATAATTGGCATTTCCTAGCTACCTCACCATAGAACAAGGAGCCCTGGTAAGATTTTGTTCTCATGTCACAAAGCAGCTGTGCTGACATATCAAGCAGCTGGGTCTAATGTCAGCAATGGACATTTAACACTGATCACTTCAGGAACTGAGTTAAACACTCCAGGCTTGCCCTAAGCACTGGCCACGAGGGAAGCTTTCACAAGCCAAACACCAATGAAAAGAACCAGCCCCTCAACCCCCAGAGGAGAAAGTTTCTGTTCTTTACCAGCTATCCAATGGGGGTGGGGGGAAGGAAAGGAATCATATTTTAAATTACAAATTAGCTCTTTCACTCTGCAGCCCAAGCACTTACTATTGGATTGAACGTATCATTGTGGTGGTTTTCTTTAATGATGTTTGAAAAGTTAAAAGTCTGCAATGTGAAAGATGCAGCTCATTTGCAGCATCATTGAGGAGTGAATTAGAGCCATAGTATTTAGGAGTTGGATGTGGAGCTGTAACACCAGAAAGGAGCATCCTGTGAGTCTTTCCCCGGGGCCTCGGCAGGCCTCCAGATTTTGGGAACTAGGAATGACTAAGTCAGTGCAGTTTCTGAAGGTATGGAAATCAAAACATCTGTGCCAAAATATCTCCTTTTGCTCTGGGAACTGTCAGTTTCCAAAGCCAAACTGGAGAATAAACATTTTTTAAAAAGACCCGGGAGAAAAATCATTTGCCTTAACCATATCGTGGAACAAGCCTAGCAAAGAGGCAGTTGGAGAGATTACAACTATTCCATGAGAGCAAAGGCGAACCTGCGGCATCAAATGGAGTCTGGTTTAGACTTGTGTAAGGAAGTTAAGTTTAGGAACAGGGAAAATGGGAAAATACGGGTTCAGTGCTCCAAATTCCACCCAAGAGAAACAAGAAAGGAGCATACAGAACAACGAGTATCTAAGTCACACAGAACGCTGATAGTTTCTGAGAGTTTGTGGAGGAACCAAGAACCCTAGGTGTTCTCTCTCAGATCCAAATAGACCCTGAGCAATTGCCCAGACACAAATAGGGGGAGACAGGAATGTGTAGAATCCTTGGATTTGGGATCACAGGTGCTGATTCTGATATTAAAGGAATAATAACAATACACCAATTCTTCCCTCCCTTGGAGCCATTAAACTTGCTCTGCCTTCTGCCTGCAACATGCCCCATCTTCACATGGTGGCTGCTTCTCGTCATCCCCACCTCCCACCCACACACCATGAGCTACTCCCAACCACCAGCCACTCTCCACCTCATCACTCTGCTCAAATTCCTTCATAACTTTTATCACCACCTGAATTTATTTTATTTAATATCCAGGTATTTCTTAAAGTTTAAATCCCTAACGGTGGTAAATGTTTAACAATTGATTGTGGGGAAAGAGGAATGAGAGTGCATAAACACAGCCCAAAACCTCCAAATAATAACAGAATATGCAATAATCTTTATTGTAAAATTCCATAGAGTCAATTAATTCTCACAGAATTGCCTTTATTAATTTTTGTCAAAGTCTGCATCTATGCAGTTCAACTGTGCTTTGACATATCACATCCCAATCTGCTAACTCGTTTCCTGGTAAGAGTATTATCATTAACTGGGCATGGTGGCACATAACTCCAGCATTTTAGGAGGCTCAGGAAAGAGGACCACAAGTTCAAAGCCAGCCTCGTCAACTCAGTGAGGTACTAAGCAACTCAGTGAGACCCTGTCTCAAAATAAAAAGCTAGGAATGTGGTTCAGTGGGTCCCTGGGTTCAATCTCCAGCGGCCCCCCCAAAAAAGTAGTATCATTAAATCTAATGTCATCTACTGTTAAACTATTCCTCACCCTGATACAAATTCTATTCACTACATTAAAATCTTTCAGTTTCAGCACTATTCATTTCAACAGTGTTAGCTATGGTTCTAGATTTTTATATAGTTGCAGGAAATGGAACATCACTCAGTGGTAGCTTGCAAATTTCTTGAAAATGGAACAATTTGCTCTCATGGGTCAACATGAACCTTGTACCTCCCCAGCTTGGATGCTAGTAAATTCTATGGAAATGAAGATATCTGGCATATATTAAATATATAAAGATCCTTTCCTAATACAAAATATACTTACTTGTACCTTGGTTTTGATTATTTTAAATCATTCTATACCTAACTAGTCTTCCTGAGATATGAAGATTGGAAAGAGTGCTATGATTCCATTCAGCTGAGATTGCCCAGTTATTAAGGATGGCAGTCACCACCCTAACTATTAAAGACTAATGATCAGAAAATTTGGTCATTTGTGAGACCTAGATCTGCTGACATCCAAAGCAACTCTTTTCACCGTCAGACTATCTTTTTATAGACATTGTGTCATGGGTTTCAAAATATTGAAAGGGTTTTGTTCTCCTGACTCATATCACTTTATTCTGCCTACTCAAAGAAGTCAGCAACTGAGCTGAAGCGGTGGCTCGGCGGTTACAGCGCTTGCCTGGCATGTGCAAGTATGCGAGTTCAAACCCCAGCACCACGTACACAACAAAGTCTCAGAGCAACGAAGACCCCATGAAAAACAAAATAAAAATTATTTCTCTCTTTCTCTCTCTCTCTCTCTCTCTCTCTCACTGTCCCTCTCTCTTTAGAAGAAGAAGAAGAAGAAGAAGAAGAAGAAGAAGAAGAAGAAGAAGAAGAAGCAGCAGCCAGCAACTCCCACTGAGCCTGGTTATATGATTGGATGTGGCCTTTTTAAGCTCTTAAGATATATAGGTGTATTTGTTTGCTAGGGCTGCTTTATCACAGTACCACCAACAGGGTGGCTTAAATAGTTGCAGATTAGAAGTCCAAGTTCAAGTTCTTGGTCTTGGTCAGTCTGCTTCCTTCTGAGGGTTGTGAGGAAGAATCTGTTCCATGCTTCTCTCCTAGCTTCTGGTAGTTTGCTGGCAATCTTTATCGATCCTTGGCTGGTGGACTCATCATCCATGTTTCATGCTTACATGGTATTCTTCCTGTGTGTGTCTATGTTCAAATTTCCCCTTTTTATAAGGACGATAGTCACAGGGTCAACTTTCCCCAGTATGACCTCACCTTAACTAATTATGTCTGCAACGACCCTGTTTCCAAGGTCATATTTTGAGGCACAGGGGGTTAGGACTTCAGTGTATGAATTTTCAGAAGACACAGTTGAACTCATAATGGTAAATTTGTTTATTTTTGTTTTTTGTTTTGGTATATATTTTTTTGGTCTAAATCTAAAGACTTTTAAACTAGACTGGGTCTTAAAATAAGCAAATGTATTATCTAATAATTAAATTACCAACCTTTATGAGATTTTTGCCTTCTAGGATATTATAATTTGCAGGGATATTTAAAGATACGTCACATGTCTCAGTCTGTCTTACAGCGAGAACTCAGGAGATCACTCTGCTGCCACATGGTTTGAGTTGGTAGTGCAGAGTACTAAGTAACATGCTAGAGCATGCACTACATCTTTGGTAGCCACTCTGAAATTTCTATTGTCTTACTTCCATAATCCCTCTAGGAATTCACTGTAACAGTTTAGTGACTACTTAATATAATCAATTCTATGGTGTTTCCCCCACATTTCAACATTCTGAAACTATATCCTTATGGTCCTTGGCACATCAGAGTTTAATTAGCAGCACTTTTTCTTTTGTTGTGGTGCATAAAATAATATGACTTAATTAAGGGTGTTTCAATGAAGTATAGTACTGAGTATCTATTATGTGGAGACACTGCTAAACATGTGGAATACAAAGAACAGTAATTATCTAAGAAGAGGTAGCTGCATTCATGGACTCTTGGAGATAGGAAACAATAAACTTCAATATAGTGATCTTTGGGGAAACTTTTTCTTCTGGCCTCCTGCTTCTTACTTGCCCATAACTCTTCATTAGTATTGCATTGTAACTATCAAGTTACTTGCCTACTTCTCCTCAAGGAACTCAAGGGCAATTACTCTATCTTAGTCATTCTTGTATTCTTATCACCCAGGATTGTACTGGCTCCATTGTCAACACTACATGATTAAATGAATGGATGGGTCTAAGTCTACGCTGTGCTGGAAATTCTCACTTAAAATCTAGTCTTAATTACCAAGTCAAGCTTAGTTGCCTATTCCAACAGGACTTTCAAGCAGGAATGCTTAAAATACTATCAAGTAGCTTCTTGTGGTAGTACATTAGTCAGCTTTTTGTCACTGTGACCAAAATATCTTACAAGAACAACTTAGAAAGGAAAGGTTAATTTTGGCTCACAGTTGTTGAGGTTTCATCTATGGTTGGCCGGCTCCCTTGTTTCCTGCCTGAGGTGAGGTAGAACATCACTGTGGCAGGAGTGTGTGGCCGCAGAGGCTGTAGACTCAAGGCAGTGAGGAACCAGGGGAGTGGGAGTGGGGAAAGATAGACCCTTCCAGGGCGTGCCCCTAGTGACCTCTGACTAGGTGCCCCCTTCCAAATGTTCCCAGAGAGCTCAATGGATTACAACGATTACAATGGATTCATCCACTGGTGGGCTTAGTCCCATGATCTAATCATTGCCTAAAAGCCCCACCTCTGAACCTTTCTGCACTGAGGACCATGCTTTCAACATGAGACTATGGGGGACATTCCAGATCCAACCCATAGCAAGTGGTTCTTGGTAAAAGTTGAAAAAGCCTAGTAAACTGTAAGGATAGATAATTTGCATTGATTTCTGATTTCATAGCCAACTCTCAGCTAGACTACAATGTCATTCAGAAATGTAGGAGAGTATGGAGAAATGTTATGAAATGAGGTCTGAGAGAAACTCTACTACCTTAATGGCCTTGCTGTGCTCCACCTTGTTCTTAAGTCTTAATGAATTTGAACTTGTGATTTGAAAAGGTAAAAAGAGCCATAATCAAGGGACAGAACCAAAATTAAGATTTAAGAATGCAAGACACAGGGCTGGAGCAGTGGCCTGGTGGTTACAGTGCTTGCCTGTACACAAGTTCAAACCACAGCACCACGTACCCAGCAGAGTCTCGGAGCAATGAAAGCCATATGAAAAACTAAATCAAAATTATTTCTCTCTTTCTCTCTCTCTCTCACTGTACCTCTCTTAAAAAAAAAAAAAAGAAAGAAAAAGCAAGACACAATATAAAGTTAAGGCAAGAGAGTTAGCTTTCTTAACTATGTAACAAATTACCACAAATTTAGTAGTTTAAAACAACACATTGTACTATCCCAAAGTTTCTGCAGGCCCAGAGTCTGAAGATGGCTTAACTGGGTTCTCTGCTTATGATCTCACAAGACTGCAACCAGGCTTCATTTTCACCTGGAGGCTCAACTGGGGAAAGATCTGCTTCCAGGTTCCCTCAGAATTCATCTTGTGGTTGTAGGACTGAGGTCCCTGCTTCCTGGTGCGATCAGGGGTTGCTCTCATCTCTAAAGGCCACCTGAATTCTTTGCTGTGTGGCTTCTCCATTCTCTTCAACATGGCACTGTATTTCTTCAAAACTAACAATAAAGAAAAAGTCTGATCGAAGGGAGATCCCAGCATCTGATGATATCAGGGCAATTCGGGATAATTTTCCTTTTGATTAATTCAAAATCAATTGATTTAGGGTCTACAGAATCTTTTCACTTTCACCTTATGCTGTTGACCAGAAGTAGGTCATGAGTCTTACTCAAATTCAAGGGAAGGGATGTTATATAAGGTGTAATAACCAAGGGGTAGGGACCATGTCTTAGAATTCTGCCTGTCTCAGCATGTATATACCCTCACTGTAACTTCAGGGCACAGCCATGGAAAAATAATAAGTATGAGGTTAACCTCACAGAATTCCAGGCTTGGAAAGGACCTCCAGAGTCATTCTCTGCCTCTATATGAATAATCCTTAACCTGAAAAATGAATGCTTATTCTTTCACAGATCTCCAGGAAAAGTGATTCTCTGTAATCAGTACTTGTGGATAACACAAGTTAACATTGTCAGGAGGGAAATAGATTTCATATTTCACACCAGATCCAATTCCTTGGTAGTGGCTTTCCAGTTTGCTAAAGTACAGTCAGGAAGATTATAAAGCTAAGAGCTGAGTGAAAACTAATTCTAGGATCTCTGATCAGGAAGGCACAGTGGAGGCAAACGTGATATCACTGATATCACTGCCAAAGCTGTTACAGCAAGAGGATTAGACTAGAAAACTTTTATTTAGTTCCAGCTCCTCTCTACCAGGTCTTTTTTAAAGACCCATCTCTTAGGGTTTTTATAAAGATCAAATGACATAACTCAGATGAATGTGATCTGCAATTATAAATTATTAAACAACAATAAGCTATTATTGCCCTCTAACTTTGTGAAAGAAATAATACCAGTACATCTTCTGACATACATCTTCAGCACTCTATTTTCACCTTCTTTAAATCTTAAATGGAAAATATCCTTCTCAAACTTGGACTTGGGGAACCGGTAACTCCCTGCAATAGAAGTCTGGGTTATCATAAACAGGATAACACCACCATCATTACTGATGAGTCTACTCTAATGTCTTGACTTCCACTGAGTTTGGTATGTTAAAATCATGGTTCACCCCAAACAAACAAACAGCTCTCTTTTAGTATCATTCTGAGAGCCGTAGGGTTGTTAAAAGTACAGACTATAAAGATAACGTGGAGAACAGTGTGGGATCAGAAAAATATACACAGTCATGCATGGCTTGATGACAGGGATACCGTGTTATGTTCTGGGAAATGCAACGTTAGGTGATTTCATCATTGTATGACCATCTTCGGGTGCACTTACACCAACCTAGCTGGTACAGATCAATTACTCAACATGGCTCTGTTTTTCTTTTTGGTACTGGGTACTGAACCCAGAAGTGCCTAACCACTGAGCCACATCCCCAGCTTTTTATTTATTTATTTAGAGACTGGGTCTCACTAAGTGGCTTAGGACCTCATTAAATTGCTAAGTCTGGCTTTGAACTTGCATTCCTCCTGCATGAGCCCCCAAAGCCACTGAGATTACAGGCATGCACTACTGTGCCTGGCTCAACTTGGTTTTTGATGTAGTCCAGGGACACAGTAAATATGAGCTGTGTAAGACTTCTGTTGGGTGTAGTGGCATACTGCTTCACAGTAAACATTTTTTTTAAGAGAGGAACAGTGAGAAAGAATCAATTTTATTTAGTTTTTCGTTTTTGGCTTTTGTTGCTCTGATACCTCGTTGTGTACGTGGTGCTGGGGTTCAAACCCGTGGACTTGCGCGTGCGTGCAAGGCAAGCACTGTAACTGCTGAGCCACTGCTCCTGCCCCACAATAAACATTTTTAATGAAAAAAGAGTACACTCTAAATTGATAATAAAGGTTCTCTGCTTCCTGGCTCTACCACACCCTTCCGCCCTGGTGTTCCGCCTTGCCTCAGGCCCAGAGCTGTGCAGTGGGCTGACCATGGACTGAGCCTCTGACACTGAGATGTGGCAGTGAAGAAAAAACACTGTATCTATAAACACATCTCCCAGACTCTGAAGAGGTCACTCTGTTCTCCACAGCTTAAAAAAAAATAAGATAGTCAATTTAAATCTCCAAGGAAATGACCCTCTGACCTTTAAAAGCAACAACAGTATTTTCAAGAGATATTTTTTTCCTCTTCAGAAGAGTTACACTGGGCTTATAATTAAAGTCTGACCCTGAGAAGAAATTAGAAAAAACCAAATTGAGAATATTTTCCACAACCTACCTAATACTCCTCAGAAGGTTATCAAAACCTAGGGAATTCTGAGACACTGTCACAGCCCAGAGGAGGCTAAGAAAACTCAACATATAAAAAAAGAAAAATAGGAGAAAAGACTTAGGAGGAAACTAGTGAAACTTGAATAAAATTATGGAGTTTAGTTAATAGTGATGTACAGATTTCGGTTCCTTACTGTGACAAATGTACAGGGGAAACAGGGTACTGGATATTTGGAAATTCTCTATGCTATTTTTAACTTTCTGTAAAGCTACTATTCTAAATTTTTTAGATTTATTAAAAAATAAAAATGAGGGGCTGGAGTGGCAGCTCAGCAGTTATGGTGCTTGCACTGCATCCGTGAGGACGCGAGTTCAAACCCCAGCACCATGTACACAACGAAGTTTTGGAGCAATGAAGACCACATGAAAAACTAAACAAAGTTTATTCTCTCTTTCTCTCTCTCTCTCTCACTATCCCTCTCTCTTTAAATAAAAGTAAAAACAAAACAAAAAATGACAATAAAAGTATAAATTGTAAATATATAAACCTGTAACATATTTTTTATTATCAAGTGTCATATAATGGATGGATCTAATGCCAAAGGCCACAGGAACTTTTCAGCTCCATTATAATCTTATGGGACCACTATTGTATGCGAGGTTCATCATTGATCAAAACATCATTTTGTGGTACATGATTGCATTTATGAAATAAGTGAAATGCAATTTCCCTGGACTCTCTAAAGATAGAGGGTATCAATTTAGAATCTCATACCTACAGGTTCTGTTCTTATCCTTCTTCAGAATTCCAGAAAATGCAAGAGAGGAAAGTCACCATCCACTAAACTCTTGCAACTCAAAGTATGAAACATGGACCAACAGCATCACCATTACCTGAGAATTGTTTAAAACGAATATTCTTGGGCTACTCCTGAGAAGGGTTGATCAGAATCTGCACTCTAACAAGATCTCCAGGTTATTTGCATGCACATTTAAGTTTGAGAAACCTATAGTATATTTTCCAAAGCAATGTACCTCAAGCCCTCACCAGACAGCTCAGGATATCCAGACTATCAGTTGGTCTCTAATTTGCAGTAGTAGTTATTGGCATTTTAGAAATAATGCAGAATTATTGCTCTGACCGCTATTTCATTTTGCTGAAGCAATATACCATCTGGCCTATTACCAATTTCTATGAAAGATTTCTATGTTAAGATTTTACCTTTATTTTTTAAAGATTTCACTTGCAATGTATTTGTGGAAAACTGCTCAATTAGGAACCAATGGGATGTGCTCAGTGACAGTGCAACACTAATTTTGTTATGTTGCAGTGACCAAAATACCAATATCCTCTTCTTGCATATGTGAAGGGTACTGGGGATTGAACCCAGCTGTGCTCTACCACTGAGCTACACCCCCAGTCCTTTGTATTTTTATTTTGAGACAGGTTCTCATAAAGTTGCCCAGCTGGCCTTGAACTTGGGATCTTCCTGCCTCAGCCTCCCAAATTGCTGGGATTACAGGCATGTACCACCTTGCCCAGAGAAATGCCGGTATCCATACTGGCTATACTACATAATAGAACTCACACATATCTGACTCTAATCCATTCAAAGGATCCATGAGTTTCAGTGTGCTGCCAAGGAACACTATCATAGTCACATCTAGATGCCTATAGGGCTTCATAAAATACACTTGACCCAGGCAGGCATGGTTGCACATGCCTGTAATCCTAGTGTCAAGGGAGGCTGAAGCAGGAGGATTACAAGTTTAAAGTCAGCCTGAACAATTTAGTGAGGCCCTGAGCAACTTGGTGAGACCCTTTCTCAAAATAAAATATAAAAAAGGACTGGGGATGTGTCTCAGTGTAAGCACCTCTGGGTTCAATCCATGGGAACAAAAAAGAAAAGAAAAAAGTACAGTTGACCCTCTGTATCCTTGGATTCCGCAGCCATGGATTTGAACAACTGCAGATTAAATATATTTGAAAAAAACTGGCACTGCACTGAACATTTACAGACATTTTTCTAAACAATACTTCACATCAAGTAACAGCAATTTACATATAATTTACATTGTCGTTGCATATTATAAATAATCTAGAGATGATTAAAAGTACACAAGAAGATGTGTGTAGATTACATGCAAAAATGCCATCTTACGTAAGAGACTTGAGCACCTGAGGATTGTGCTACCTTCAAAAACCCTGGAACCAATCCCCTGTGGAGACAGGGACATATTTTGTAGCAGAAGCTGATTTACTAAGGGCGCAAGCTTGGAAAATAAGGCTGCAAATGTAGAAGAGAAAGAAACGGGAAAAGAAAACAGGAAAAGGTGGTTGGTCTGGACTTCACCAATCCATGGCCCCAGTGTCGAGGGCCCTTATGTTTCCTTCAGCTTTGAAAACAGCTCAGTCAACATGGCATCCGATCCAAGCAAAGGCTCCTCAAAGCTTCAGAGAACAACGTTGATCTTATTAGAGATTTCATGGTCGACAAAAAACAAAGGCTTGTATTGCATCTTAAACTGCACACAACTTACAAAATTCCCATCAGACTTTTCTGTTATTCCCCAGCTCAGGGCTGCCCTAGAATATTGCTCTCAATCCATTTCCCCCGGACTCCTCACTTTTCCATATCCCTTTATTTATGAGAACAATGCAGTTCTGTCTCAAATCTTCCAATTTTGTATGACTGCTCATTAGTTATGTTATCCTTAAGAAGGATAATTTCACTTTGTGCTCAAGAAACAAATGATCCTCCAGTTGCTGGGCTCTCCTGTTCTTATGGGCCTGCAAGGGATCATAAATAGCAAATGATTCTGCAGTGTAACTAGCGGTATAGGGAATGGGTTCTGGTACCAGGACTCTGCTCTGTCACCTCATGTAAATTACTTGGCCCTTTGAAACCTCGATTTCTTAGTCTATAAAATGGAGTATGGTCCCTGAGAAATAAAAATTGGGTCTTGGATAATAAAAATAATGTCTACCTTATGCATTTGGGGAAGGTCATGTCAGATATTATATGGCAAGGACTTCCCTGACCTGTTACAAAAGAACTATAATAATGATCTTGATTTCATTCCCAATGTCAACAGTTCCAAACAATTGAAGGTCTACTAAATTGAACTCCAAATAGTGATTCAATAACCATCTATTTAATGACTACTGTGTGCCTAATACTTCAAAAAAATAAGGAAAAAGAATGTAGGAGAATCATCCATGTGCCAAGCACTTTACATATTATCTTAGTTATCTCTGCAAGTAACTCAGTGAGAAAGATTAGTGTCCTCACTTCTACAGGTGAGGACACAGAGCTTCGAGAGGCCATATAACTTGCCCATAATGCACAAATCTGAGTTTGCATCCAAGTCCATGTGACCCAGGAGCCCTTTCCCATCTATAAATTTCAGTGCCGCAAAGTAGAATATATGTCTGAAATTGACCACGTCTTAAATTCTAAATGAAAAAGTGAGAATAAGAGGATTCGCTGAACAGGAAGGGAAAGGGAAAGAGAGAAAAGAAGGATAGGAAACGGGAAGAGAATCAATGTTGAGGAAGGTTAAGAAAGCAGCAAGAGCCAAGCATGGTGGCCTATGCCTATAATTCCAGCGATCTGGGAGGGTCACAAGTTCAAAGTTAGTCTCAGCAATTTAGCATGGCCCTAAGCAGCTTGGCAAGACCTCATCTCAAAATAAAAAATGAAAAGGCTGAAGATGAGTCTCAGTGGTTAAACACCCCTGGGTTTAATCCCTGGTAGAAGTAAGGAAGGAAGAGTAAAAGGAAGGAAAGAAGGAAGAGAGGGAGAGTGGAAGGGAGGGAACAGGACCGGAAAGAGAGAGGGGGAGGGCACAGGGAGAAAGAAAGCAGCAAGAGGAAGCTGGGAAAAAGCCCTCCCGTCCCATCCACTGCAGTGGCTGCGCTGAACCGGCACCCTGAACTCAGCCTTATCTTCACAGGTGATGTGTCCCTGCCAAGTGATCCAGTGCCAAGGGGAAGTTCATCGCTTCTGCAGTTTCCCAACAACTCCAGCTAACAACTGACCTGCCCCTCCCCTTTGGGAAGCTCAGACAGAAGCACTATAGCCTTCCATGGAGACCCTAACTCCCTGCTCTATTTGCAGTTTATTTTCATACTTCCCAAACATTTTCTCCCCTGGCTTACTCCTGTTCCCAAACCAGACTACAAAATATACATCATTCGCATTTTAGATTACTCATCTATAGGAAAGTAGTCATGGATCAGAACACCACTAAATTTCATGAGATGTTTCTAAGAACTGAAAATGCTCCAAAGAGCCTGGAGTAGGCACTTGTAGATAGTTGTTGGGGTGGAGAGAGTTATTTAAGAGTGAATAACGAGGGGTGAGGGGTGTTGGAGTGGTGGCTCAGTGGTCACTGCACTTGCGGTGCTTTCCAGGCATGTGAGGACACAGGTTCAAACCCCAGCACCACATACACAAAGAAGTGTCAGAGCAATGAAATCCACATGAAAAACTAAATTTTCTCTTTCTCTCTCTCACTGTCCCTCTCTATCTTAAAAAAAAGAGAGAGAGAGAGAGAGACAGTGAATAATGGAGCTTGACAGGTGACTCAGTGGCAGAGCGAATGCCTGGCATGTGCAAGGACCCAGGTTCGAACCCCAGCACCATATACACAACTAAGTGTCAGAAAAACAAAAATCAGATGAAAAAATAAATATAATTAACTCTCTTTTTCTCACTCTGTCTTTAAAAAAGTGAATAATGGATTTTGGAAATATACTTTCAGATATTATAAGAATATCTCATTAGTCCTATGAGGGTGGGAGTGTCCCTGGAAGGAAATGAACCCTGTCAGCTACCCTGGAAAGGCATCATTTGAGAGGAGGGAATAGAGACTCTGGAAGGAGATTAATGGGGTGGAAAGGATACTTTGTTCGGGATCTGGCCAAACCTTGGTGCAGTTTCTTGTTATGGAGCACTTCTTTTGGTGGGGGTGGCTTTCCTTTGTCCCATGCAGATAACCTGGGAGGGAGGCAGGGACAGGGTCCAAGACAGGGCCTCAGGTTGGTCCTGATGCAGTAGGTCTGACTCACTCTCTGTGTCCTTTTTTATCCACACAGCCTGTGTACGCTGTGGGTCAAAGTGATACAGGGAAATGCTGGGTCCCTTCCTTTGCGGTAAGAAAATGGTGCCAGAAGAGGATAACAGGGCTGGGCAGCTTCCTCGCAGTTACCTTGAGCAAGGCACTTAACCAAAGTGCTACATCTCACTTCCCCATTTGTAATGTGAAAAGAAGCAATATCTGCCTCTCGGGGTTGTTGTGAGGATCAGTGAAAATATGTGCAGTAACTGGAATTTTATATGTTCATGCAGTGTTCACCTCATTTCACAGTTTTAACCATTATTTGCCAAGCATCAGGCAGAAGGAATACAGCAGTGGGCAAGACAGATCAAGATACTGCTCTCCCTGTTTTCACATTCTGTTGAGGACTGGGAAAGAAACATCCCCAGTTCCTTTATTTTTTATTTTGAGACAGGGTCTAGCTAAGTTGCTGAGGCTGGCTTGGATGTGTGATCCTCCTGCCTCAACCTCCCCAGTCACTGGGATTACAGGCATGCACCACCAGGCTACCAGACAGAAACTTTTTAAAACAGTTTCTTTAAGCTTCACAATTTGTTATTTGGTAAAAATCATGTAACTTTTTAGGATTATTGCTTAACTTTGGGAAAATCTCTAAGTTTCTCTCCAATGTAAACCACTAGTTTTGAAAAGAAATCCCCAAAACTAGCCTCTGACTGCACATTTTAAACTCACTTTCCTCCCATATATTTCTTGGCTTTTGTTGCTGGGTGTCATGAGATATGTTCACATTGAGATACCTTGGTCTGTTGATAATGAAACAGGTAATTGGCAGTGAGTGATCAGAGAATTCCAGGAATGATGGCTGCCCAGGACACTTTACGATAGCATCACCATATGAGGAAGTGACTACAAATAGTTCCCCTCAGCTCAAACTAAATGAATCCCTACAGCAACAACCCCCTCCCTGTCCCCAAAATGCATACAGCCTCTCTAATGCCACCTGAAGACAAGAAGCATGAGGGAAGGAAACTGGGGTGACAAGATGCAGTATCCTTAAATTTAGCTGATTGTGGTTAAAATATTTTACTATTGCAACATTTACAAAAACAAACAGGCATGTGACTAGATTAGTAAGGGTCCCTCCCAGGACTTGGAAAGGAAGCATGCTATTGAGGGGCTCTGAAATGTAAACTTCTTGAACTCCAAAAGTCCACCTGTCAGTGAGCCATTCTCCGAGATCTGATAGATGAGCTGGAAGCACTTAGAAGATACTCAGTAAATTATTACTAATGGGGACTCATGGGGACTCCACTGTGGTCTTTGAAGGCAAAGGTTGCTGGCTCCATCCTGAGACTCAGACTGACTTAGGAAAGGACAAGAACATAGCCCTTTCCCAGGAAGGCCTTTAAATAAAAGTGACCTGCGTCAGAGACTCCACCTCCCCAGGATTACCCTATTTATGGTCACTGGCCACTCATGCACACAGGTGATGAATGGTAACCAAGGTCCAGCACTGGTTGGAATCAATAAAGATTTAAAATCATTGAATTATTTGGCTATGATTTGCAGCCTGTCTTCTTGGACTAGCCCTGGGTCTCTGGGTAAGGGAGTCCCTTGTGCCTGCCAGTTGTTCTTGATTAGAGCATGATTCTCCCAGCCTTGTAATTATTTGTTTGCCTGTCTATCTCATTTGCAAAAACAAGCTGTGTCAGGGCAGGGGCCCTGTCTCATTTATGTTTGCATCCTCAGGGCCAAGCATGCAGTCTGAGCAGAGAGAAGGCAGTAAGTCCACACTGCAAGATGAATACACAGCTGTCCATTCAGAAGTGAATTGAAGAAGGAAAAATCATTTGGCTAGTTTATCTCAGATTCCCAAGAATAGGTAAGTTAATGCTTTATTCAATTTTGTCAATAATGTCATGCTTGACTCTGAACTACTTAAGAATATTTTTGTTTTTCAGATCATCTGCAGAAAGTGTAAGAAAGTTTACATAAATAATTGTCATTATTTCATAGATGCATTCACAAAATGAAGGAGAAATAACATATAATATGCAGTTTTCATCCCGGTGACACTGCACCAAAATATGGAACAGATTCTCTTTCTTATTTTTGAGAAGGACAAGAGAGCTGCTTGTGCAGAATCACTGTTCTCTTTGTCAATAAATAAAAGGTCTTTGTGTTTGCCAGGATTTCACATGATGTACGATAAAAAAAAAAAAAAGGAAAATGAAAAAGTGGTGTAAAGTTTTTTCAGAGCAAGTGCACTCACTGAACTTGCTTAAACCTCCTAATTACCAAGATTCGGGGGTAACCCATTTATGTGCAATGCTGTTACAAAGGTCTCAGAGTGTTTTTCCCTTTGGATTTCCTCTTTCCTTTTGAGCTTTCACAGATTAAAAAAAAAAAACAAAGCAAAACTTTATGCTCAAATTAAAGCTGGAAATATAAAGCTGACTTTCAAGGAACTACCAATATCTGATATAGGACTAACTTAGTAGTAGAGGAAATATTTTTTCCTGTATTTAAACTACCAACAGTGTTTAGCAAAAGCAACTTAAATCCTTTATAAAATTTCCAGGATCCTCAAACAGATACTGGACTAAGATAAAAGTCTACCTAACTCCAAATATATTAAAGGAGTGAAGCAATATAATTTTTTTTCCTTTTTTTAAAGAGGGGGAGGGGCTGGAGTGATGGCTCAGAGATTACAGCACTTGCCTGGCATGTGCAAGGACTCAGACTCGAATCCCAGCACCACATCCACAACGAAGTGTCCAAGCAACAGGGGCCACATGAAAAACTAAATAAAACTGATTCTCTCTGTCTCTCTCTCTCACTGTCCCTCTTAAAAAATGTGTGTGTGTGTGTGTGTGTGTGTGTGAATAAATAAAGAGGGAGAGAATGAAAGAGAATCAATTTTATTCAGTTTTCCATCTGGTCTTTGTTTCTCCAATACTTTGTTGTGTATGTGGTGCTGGGGTTCGAACCTGAGTCCTTGTGCATACCAGGCAAGCACTCCAACCCACTGAGGCACTGCTCCAGCCCTATAAATATCTTCTTAACAAATAAAAATCTAGACAAATCCTAAAACTATTAAATGAAAATTTACTTTGGATATTTGCAAAAGATCAACACCTGTCAAATATCTATGCTTATAAAGTGTGAAGAGCCTTACTTTAATGAAGGAATTATTAATTACTTAATTAATTAATTATAATTAATTATAATAATTAATTATTTATTAAGTCAAGGTCAAACCTCAGGTGATAATGCACTAACTTAGTGCCCTATTTCTAAGGTAATTTTGAATGAGATTGAAAGTTTTTGCCTAACTCCACTTAACTATTTCTGCCCTAATCTACCATGCATGTGAAAATCCTGGCATCTATCTCATTATTGGGCTCTACTATAATAAGTTGTCTTTTACGGATCAGGGATACCTTAGATTGACCTCTGCACTATGAAGGATGTAAAGGAAAGCACACCCAGCAGGCAGGTAGGCTACAGGGTCAGGAAAGGGGACACATTCAATGGTGTCCTAAGAGTAGTGAAAGCAGCTGTCTCTAGGAAAGAGATACCCTCTCCCTGGGTGGAACTTGTAAATAACGTGGTCCAGAATGACCACCCCTGCCTGAGATTGACTCACTCAAATCCTGCCACCCTGGAAGGCTTTTCAGGACACAACGGATGCCTTTCTCCAGGGCTCATATTTCCTTCTCTCTCAATGTGGTCTAATAGTAGCCAAACCCACAGGCTCTGCAGCCAGGCAGGTTTAGTCCTTAATCCCAGTTTCAGCTTTATGGATGAGACACATTTTTTGTTTTATTTAGTTTATGCATGCCAGTCCCATTAAAATGTAATTTTATGAAGGCTTTTGTACAGAGCTATAAAAGAGGGCTTCTTGGATGGTAGATACTCAATTCTTATTAAATTGAAAGAAAAAATGAATAAGTGAATGAGATGAAAGGATAAAGTGTTTAATCTCTTCAGGTCTAGTTTTCTTGTCTCTAAAGTGAAAATAAAAGCAGCACCTAATATGACATCAGCACAGGTAGCAACCAGTGTCAGAATGCAGGAAAGGGGTGGGCTGGGGCATGGCTCAGTGGTAGAGTGCTTGCCTAGCACTCAACCCCCAGCACTGCAAAAAAATAAAAAATAAAAAAATAAAAAGAATGCAGGAAAGCGTTTACCTAGCAAGAGGTCCCTTATGTTCTTCCTGTTTTGGGAGAACATGGTTTCCAGATGTGCAGCTACGACAAAAGGGTAAAGGTTGAAGCAACTGCAGGTGGCTCCTGTTAGGCGTTGTCTAATTGTGGCTACTCGGAAATTCACTCCAGGCTTTCAAGGAAGAGACTTGGTCATACAGATGTCCTTAGGTCACACTCCTATTTTTGTTTTCATGAAACATCCATTTATATTTAATGAAGTGAAAAATGATTAAAATAATATGAGAATGAAGAGGGAAGAAAAGGAGCAAAACTTTCCAGTTACATCCCATAGCTCTCTTTCTCATTTGCCCTACACAACTTGGGTGGGAAAATATTTTTAGAATTCAGTATGCTCAGTTAATAAACTAAGTAAAGAAGCATTGGTATCTTTCCTATATATGACTGTGTTCAGTTGGAAAAAAACTGGACATAGTTTTGCAATACCATAACTAAATATTAAACACCAGTGGACAAATTTAACAAGGAATATAAAGGCCTGAATGAAGGTTAAAACTTTACTGAAAGACATAAAAGAAAACAATGAAAAGACATTTTATTTCTGGATGAAAAGATTCATTATTGGGGCTGGAGCGGTGGCTCAGCTGTTACGGTGCTTGCCTGGCATGGCCAAGAATGTGGGTTCAAACCCGGCACCATGTATACAATGAAGTGTTGGAGTAACGAGGGCCATGTGAAAAACTAAATAGAATTGATTCTCTCTCTCTCTCTCACTCACTGTTCCTCTCTCTTTAAAAAAAAAAGAAGAAAGAAAAAAAGAAAAGATTCATTATTGTAAAGGCCTCAACTGCCAAATTATTCTACAATGTGAAAATTTCCACATTTTTCTTGGACTTATTAAAAATAATTTTAAGCATCATCTAAAAGACTGAACTTGTAAGAATAGCCAATATTACTTTTAATAATCAGAAGCACAGGTTAACGGAGAACTTGTATTAATTGCTTAGTAAAACAAATTATAAAACTATAATACTTAGAAATATAATAATTAAGATTGCTAGTCATGACCCTCTTCAATTTATTTTATAGCCTACCAAGGGTTATGAATGGAAGTTTGAAAACAATGGTTTATAAATAGCCCCAAATGGGCATTTGGGTTAAATATATTACAGTATAGCCACAATGCTTATATATGCATAGAAAAAGAATATGAACAAATAAATACCAATATATTAACAATAGCTGTAGCCCATTTGTTTCTATGTACTGAACATAGAGGTGAGTGAAATCTTTTTATTTATTTATAATGAATATGTATTAGTAATTCAAATACAAATTTTTAACATTTAGACTGTTACATAATATGTAAATTTCACTTATCCTTTCTGGTCTAATTTTCAGAAAAATGCAGATTTTGCCCTTAATACATAATAATATTTATTACATGATCCTCTCTCAAAGATACACTTCCAACAAAAAATTATTAATAAAGTCAAGCATTCCTAATTTTTTTTAAAGAGAGAAGGATAGTGAGAGAGAGAAACAGAGAGAATCTATTTTTATTGAGTTTTTCAAATGACTTTTGTTGCTCTGACACTTAGTTGTGTACGTGGGTGCTGGGGTTTGAACCCGTGTACTCGCGCATGCCAGGCAAGCACTGTAACCACTGAGCTACCGCTCCAGTCCCACATTCCTGATTTTAACATTAAATTTATAGCAGTAGGCAAATTGTAACCAAGATAATAACACATTTTTTGCAAAATGGAAAGCATTTTTTCCAATTCCTGCCATACAACTTCTCTAAGCCTTGAAAGGAAAAAATATCATCATTAAACAGCTGCTTTGCCTGTATATTCAAGTCCAGTTGCTGCTATGCAACACGATGCTTCTTGTCATGCTACCAACCTGCTGGGCTGCAGTGGTCCAGGCTTAGAACCAGCTCTAACCACAGCTGGTGGAAGTCAAGATTTATTTATGCCAGGACTGCTGAATAAAGCACTTACTCATAAGGACATTTTTACCCCAGGACAAGGATACCCAGGCAGTGGGAGAAGTCATAGCAGTCTGGAGCTATGCGTTTATCTTAAGAGAACAGACGCTGGTGAGAGAAGACTGCTTGCAGGTTCCCAATATACATCTATTTTATTTTTCTTTTTTTAAAGAGAGAGAGGGGCAGTGAGAGACAGAAAGAATCAATTTTATTAATTTTTTCATGTGGCTTTCGTTGCTCTGATACTTTGCTGTGTATGTAGTGCTGGGGTTCAAACCTGCATCCTCGCACATGCCAGGAAAGCCTGGGAACCACTGAGCCACCACTCCACCCACCCCATGTACATCTTTAGCTGTAGATGATTAAGTCACCTACATCATTGATCTTGCCCCCTTCACTACTGCCCTGAATTTCACCCATTTGTCTGCTTTCCAGAATAACTGGCTATCAACCACTGCCTGAATCATTTGTCTTAAGCTCAACATAGACTGGAAAAGAGCTGATTGGCATGATATGAGGTCAATTTCATACTGCCTTAAAGACATTTCCAAGGGTGAAAGTTAACTCTTCAATGAGTTTCATAGATTATATCTCTAAATGTTATAATTTTGCCATATTCAGAATTCAGCTGGAAACAAATTTTACACATCTGTGAGTTGAAAGATGGTTTTCTATGGATGCACTGAGTTAGGGCATCCTCCTGCACATTGTCGGCATACAGGAAGTTCAATAAGATGGAACGATTCTCTATAGTTTGTGTCCGGTTTTATTGCTTTACACTGTAACTATTTAGGGCTCCTAATATTAAAGCCTTGGCAACTTTTTCTTAACAGTAGCAATTTATTAAAAATGTGATTATGCAATTATTATGTGAAACTTATTTCCAATTTTTTATATTATTGATAGTATCATGATTACTAATGTTATGAAAAAAAATTTTACCCAATTTCAAATGATAGCACTAAGATAGAGTCCCAGAAATGGAATTACCATAAATAAACATTTTAAGGCCACATTTAAAAACTATTTTCTAAAGGGATTGTAACAACTTACATCCCTACCAGCAATGTACAAATGACCACCTCCTTGTACCATTGCTTATTTTAGGCACCTCATTTTTAAAACTTAAGTAGTTATAAAATGTTTTAAAAAGTTAAAAAAAAATTTTTGCTAGGTTAAAAATTTTGTTCACTGTCACTTCTACTTTGTATTTAGTTCTGTTTACAGTAAAACTGAACACTTTGCCACGTGCTACTTAGTCACTTGTGTTTCCTCTTTTGTATATTGTTGTCCGTGCTTTTGCCTAGACTATTTCCTTTTCCGTAATAATGACATTAACCATTAACACAATTACTATGACTTAATTCTTCTCACCCCCAGAGAACACATTTTTACATAATCTCACATCAAATTTCAGAGTCCAGAATCTTATCTAAAGTGCTACCTTCTCATAAAATGAAAATAAGTTTTAAAATATCTAAAAAGCATAATGCCCTACAAATGTATTACAATAATTTAATGCCAAAGATTTTTTATGTCTATACTTCAAATGTAAAGACTTTTGAATGTCAGGTTTTACTCTACATGTGCTTTGAAAAGTAATTTTAATTGGTATGTTTTAAGAAATTGTACTTACACAGCATAAAATTTCTTTATGAAAAACACTGAATAAACAGATTTGGTTCAGAAAAAAATTGAATTGTATTATTTCAATAGACAATGCTTCCCCCCGCAAAAATGAAACTAATAGGTGGATGGATCTGGTAGTAACCCTGGGCCCATTTTCAGTCATCTACAGAGCTATCATGAAACTCTCAGGACATACTCTCAGTGCCACAATGAAGGCAGTCATTTTGTTGTCATGAGCTGGGTATTTTATTAAATAAAGGAACTTTAAATCAATATTTTGTCAAGCTGTGAGTAATGATCTATTATTAGTCAGTTGTGAAATTAGTGAAGTGGGTCAGACTGGTTTTTTTTTCAATGAAACAAAATGGAAGGGGAAAAAAAGGAAATAAGAGCATTGCATATAATAAAACTATTATTCATATGAATGTGCCAGGTTGCTATTAAAAGGTATCCAGCTGATCATTCAATTGATGCAGAAAAGGCCTTCGATAAAATTCAGCACCCATTTATGCTCAAAACTCTAGAGAAGATAGGGATCAAAGGTACTTAACTATATAAAGGCCATATATGACAAACCCTCAGCTAGTATAATACTAAATGGAGAAAAGCTGAAAGTTCCTAAACTCAGGAACAAGACAAGGAAATCAAAGGGATAAGAATAGAAGAGAAGAAGTCAAAGTATCTCTCCTGATGACATGATCCTATATCTGGAAGATCCAAAAAACTCTACCAGAAAACTGCTTGAGCTTATAAACAGATTTAGCAAAGTGGCAGGCTACAAGATCAATATCCATAAATCAATAGCTTTCCTATTCACTAACAATAATAGGGCAGCAGAAGAAATCAAGAAATCAGTCCCATTCACAATATCCTCAAAAAGAATAAGATATTTGGGAATTAATCCAACAAGGGAAGTCACAGACCTCTACAACAAAAATTGTCAGATATTGAAGAAAGAAATCCAAGAAGACCTGAGAAAATGGAAAATGTCTCATGTAGCTGTTTAGGCAGAATAAATATAATTAAAATGGACATTCTGCCAAAAGCTCTATATAGATTCAATGCAATCCCCATCAAGATGCCAATGTCATTCTTTACAGATATAGAAAAAGCAATTCTCAAATTCATTTGGAACAACAAGAAATCCAGAATAGCCAAAACATTACTAAGTAAGAAAGACAAAACAGGTGGATTTGCAATACCAGATCTAAACCTACTATAGAGGGGTTGGGGCTTTAGCTCAGTGGCAGAGCACTTGCCTAGCATGCACAAGGCCCCAAGTTCTGTCCTCAGCCCTTAAAAAATAAATAAATAAATAAAACTACTATAGAGCTGTAGTAACAAAAACAGCATGGTACCAGTACCAAAATAGGAATGAAGACGAATGGAATAGAAGACTCTGAAACAAACCCACAAATCTTTAAACATCTGATTTTTGACAAAGAGGGTCAAAATATCACATGGAGGAATGACAGCCTGTCCAACAAATAGTGCTGGACAAACTGGACAGACACTTGCAGAAAGTTGAAATTAGATCCTTATCTCTCACCTTGCACAAAAATCAAATCTAAATGGATCAAGCGTCTAGGAATTAAACCAACTACCATACGACTGCTAGAAGAAAAGTTAGGACCAACACTCCAGCATTTGGGAGTGGGCAAAGACTTTCTTAACAAGACTCCTACAGTGAAAGAATTAAAGTCAAAAATCAATGAGTGGGATACCATTAAACTAAAAAGCTTTTGCACAGCAAAGGAATTGGCCAAAATTGTCAAGAGACAATCTACAGAATGGGAGATAATCATGGCCTATGATTCTTCTGATAGGGCACTAATATCCAGAATTTACAAAGTCCTCAAAAACCTTAATGTCAAATACACAAACAGTCCAATTAATAAACGGGCCAAAGAGCTAAATATAAGCTTCTCAACAGAGGACATTGAGCAAGCCAATGAATACATGAGAAAGTGCTCTAAATCACTAGTAATCAGAGAAATGCAAATCAAAACTACATTAAGATTTCACCTCACTCCAGTCAGATTAGCAAAAATGAAGAATATAAACAATAACAGATGCTGGAGGGGTTGTGGGGAGATAGGCATACTAGCACACTGTTGGTGGAACTGCAGACTGGTACAGCCACTCTGGAAAGCAATGTGGAGAATCCTCAAAAAATTAGGGATGGACCCACCATAGGATTCCGCAATACCTCTTCTGGGTATTTTTCCAAAGGAGTTGGAATCAGCACATTACAGCAACACAGCAAAATCTATGTTCACAGCAGCTCAATTTACAATAGCTAAGTTATGAACCAACCCAGATGGCCCTCATTGGATGAATGGATCCAAAGGCTGTATACACACACACACACACACACACACACACACAGATACATACATGCCATGGAGTTCTACTCTGCAATTAGGAACAACAAAATTGCAGCCTTTGAAGGTAAATGGATGGCGATGGAAGAAATCATGCTGAGCAGTTAGCCAGATCCAGAGAGTCAAAGGTCGAATTTGTGGAGGCTAGAGCTGAACCCAAACCCAGGCCTGTGTGAAAGATAGTTAATGAATATTATTAGACCCAAAAAAAGCATAGTAACACATAATCTAGGGCAATCATAGATATATAGTTGGGGAGGTAGAGTAGGTGGGGGAGAGGAGAGGGAGGGATCTAAGGGGTAATTCTGGTTTAAGTGTATATGCATACCATATTGTTACTTTAAATGCATTTATGATTGTACAATAACTCAATTCCTTAATAGAATATATTTTTAAAAAAGAAGAAGAAGAAATGGAAGCAGTTCAGCTGCCCTGGGGCTGAGATGTGATGTCTGGCATACTGGCTGGGAGAGGCATTACCTTAGAGCTCTTTGGGAGAAAAACAAAATCAGTATTGACCACCAGCCCAGCCATCTAATCTGCCCAGGCCTTGGCTGGAATGAGGGGAGCCCTGTACACCTGCTTCGGTCCAGAGCAGACAAAAGCAGGAAGAATGGGAAGCAGAATTGTTCTATGCCTGTGTGTTCCTGTGCCCAGTATTTACAACACAAATGTGGATCTCCCTGAGGTGGCTGTGACTTCATGATGCACAAACACTCATTTTAAACAAGGTGTCACTGATTAGAAAAACAAGATGCCATGCAAGTCTGACTGAGAAGCCAGGTGCTATGGCACTCACCTGAAATTCCAGCAGCTCAGGAGGCTGAGGCAGGAGGATTGCAAGTTCAAAGCCAGCCTCAGCAAGTTAGTGAGGCCCTAAACAACTTAGTGAGACTCTCTCAAAATATAAAAATAAAACAAAAAAGAAGTTGGAGCTGGGATGTGTCTCACTGGTTAAACCCCCTGGGTTCAGATACAGGAAAAGTGATTCTGCTTTGTTCTTCTCTTCAGCTAAATGACTATGGAGGTATTAATGGTCTAAATACATCCTCCTTGTGTTTTGGTACTGGGGATTGAACCCATACTCTCTGCCGCAGAGTTACATCCTGAGCCCTTTTTATCTTGAGACAGGGCCTTGCTAAGTTGCCCAGGCTGTCCTTGCACGTGTGATCCTCCTGCCTCAGGTTCCTAGCAGCTTGGAATACGAGTGTACACCACTGTGAAGGAGGGTGAGGAAGGGGTTTTAGAAACCTGCCCCTAATTATGGTGATAATATAACTTTAAACTATCTCAACTGTCCTCTGTCAATAAATTTTCACCAAGGCGTCTACACGAGCTACACAAAAGTTAGCTTCCACAGAGGTTGACTGTGGTTTATAACTTCCTCTGGGAAAGTGAAGCTCTGAGTTGTGCTTAGCTAACTTACAAGAGTTATGAGACAAGCCTCTACCCCAGAGAGATCACCCTGTGCAGAAGGTGTTATTTCTGTAAAAACTTGTGAACATTTGGTCTGACTTGTCAAAATGGAAAAAAAAAATTATATAAATGTTATGTAACCTCCCACTGAATATAAAACTGTAAGAGTTTTCAAACTTGGGGACCTGGATTTGAGACACTTATACTCCTTGGACTAAGCTGTGTAGCTTTGAATAAAACAGTTTCCTGCAAAATGCATGAATAAATAAAAGGTACCCAGATAGATTTTGAAAGCACTGATCTTAATAGCTTATGCTCTTCTCATAAAAAAGACAAAACCCTACATTAATTCTATCCTCACCCCAACAATTACTCTCCACTAACATCAGTTTTTAATAACTTAAATTTAATGTTTTAAAGAGGATCATTCATTTGCTTTTACCACATGCTTGGATCCGTTCTAGGCACTGAGGACGCAGTGGGAATAAACCAAGATCCCGGCTCTCCTAGAGTGTCGTAGGGTAGAACTCAGATGAAATACATGTTAGACATGTGAGGAGTCCTATGAGCACCAGAAAAAGAAAGGACAAGCAAGGGCAGGGGACACAGGAGCCTTTTCACACAGGATGTTCCAAGAAGGCATCCTGGAGGAAGTGACATTTGAATAAAGTTCAACATTTTTTAGTCTAGCATTTGAAATGCTATTATAAATTTAAACAGCCACTTCAATAAATAGCTAGCAATTGCTGAGATTTAAAAATCTATACAGTACTCCAAGCCCTTTTATGGTGCTTAACTTTTTGTTCATTTAAGTCATTTACTCAACAGATGTTTACTTTGTGCTTACCCAGTCGCTATACTGGACTCTGGAGACTGAACTGAGAAAAAGACAAAGTTAGTGCCTGCTGTCAGAAGTGTCTAGTCTACGGGGAGTACAAAGAAAAATAAGTAGGAAGCAGGAAGGAAGGAAATAGGCCATTCCAATGTGGGAAGTGTATGACAGTTGGGGGGCAGTGCCGGTTGCAATTCCCTCTTGGAAGACTAGGACAGGATTCCAAGAGGCATGATACAAAACTGAGATATTGAGGGTCACATCCTCATTGTAAATTGCAGTTGAGACCTCAGGAATTTCCATGGTGTTTAATAAGAAATTTGGGGTAGCAGCACAAGTGCTTTTAACACCTTTGAGTGAGTCATGACCCTCTGAAGAAAAATTTAGAGAAGCAGGTTAGATGTTTGCACACCTGTTGCCATTAAATTTACGTTAAATCTATAATGACTCTGTATCTTGGAAGCATAAAATTAGATTTCTTTCTGTTTTCTAAGAAGGGCAACGTGTTCTTGTAATATTCTGAGGTGGGATTTTGCAGTTGGAAGGCTGTTGCTCTGTAACCTAGAGACCAGGAGCGCCTGTATTGCAGCAGTGTGTGCGTGTGGTAGTGTTGGAGTGAATCATGTCTGTTCACATGAGCTTGTAAAGGGTGTTTGTCATATGAAACCAAGTGTGCTCACCAACTTTGGGAAAACTGACCAGTAATGAAACTGGAGTTTAAGATGAAACTAAAGTCTCTGCTCCTCCTGGCAGGTGGAGTCTGTGTAGACTGAAGACCCCTGCAGCTGAGAAAGCCCAGTTTAGTGTTAGCCATTAATCAGAACAGAACTGCTGGCATTAGTTCCAAGGGTCGCAGCCAGTAAAGCAGCCAAATTCTTTTCCAGTATGCTATGGAGTAGTGTGTTGTAGCTCTTAATGACAGGCTACAGCCTCCACTGTCACAGAACAACCCAGTAGCTCACCAACAATTTCTTTCTGGGTTCTTGTCTTACAAACTTGAAGAAAGAAATCCATGGAAAACAAGAGTGAAAGGAGTAGAATTTATTTAAGAAGGAAGAAAAGAAACAGAACTCACATAGGATGAGAGGGACCTATTGCCACTTAAATTTACCAGTCTACGGGCTTATGTAGCTACTGGGTAGGGACACTGCTCAACATCTATGCTAATCAGGTCTTGAAAAAGTACCAAAACTATTGGCCAAAATCTATGCTAAACAGGTGGGGGGAAAGTACTAATGCTATTGGTTTGGCCTGTGACCTTCTTATTGGCTGTGCCTTTTAGCCCTTGAGTTTGAACTTTCCTGTAACCTCCATTTAGATCCACCCTCACTTCCATTTTCCTTCCACTCTGGGACAAAGACTTGGCTGGACTGTTTGAATGTTTCTACAGATTATTTTCATAGAGTGGTCTTTACATTTGAAAAAATTAATTGGGGCCCATTACTATCCTCTTATTTACTAAGACTTTACTGGAGCTAATTCATTGAACTCAACCAGTATAAAAGAGTGAGTTTTCTTGAGGTGAGGAAAATAGCTAAAGCTTTATCTTTCTTGCATAGTAGATGCAAAAAAGAACAAACAGGGAAAGCGAAACCAGTTAAAGTCACCCCAAATCTTGTTCCTTCACAGACATTAATGAGCAAGGTGGAGCCAAGAGACTAGCGTTCCAGATGACGGGAACTGGATGCAGCTAAGGCCTGAAGGCCAGAACCGGCAGGTTAGTTTCAGGAACTGCAAGTAGTTCAGATGGAAAGTTTCCAGGAGAAGCGGGTGGATAGAACAGACATGTGTGATCTTCCTCCCATCCAAAAGTAATGCACTAGCATAATACTCTCCTGAAATACATTTCATAACCACCATCACCCAGTTTTTATCCAAACCATTGATTGCTCTCTAATATGCTATGCATTTTATTTTCTGACACGCCCCTCATTAGAATGTAAGCTCATGGAGATCCATAATTTTATTTATTTTTCTTACTAATACTCCCACCTCAGGATAGAAGACTAAAAACTGATTGGAAGTTCAAGGATGAGGTTTATTAATCTTGGTCTTCACAATATGTCCAGGATGACATTGATGTACTTTCCTCCTTTTCACCTCTAACCCCATATTCATATCTTAAAATATTACTCCCTTGGGCTGGCTAGGAATTTCCCAGAGAGGAATCTGAAAAACTGTAGTATTCTTTTTTTTTATTTTAAAGAGAGTGAGAGTGAGAGAGAGAAAGAGAGGATCAATTATTTAGTTTTTAATGTGGTTTTCATTGCTCCGAGACTTTGTTGTGTATGTGGTGCTGGGGTTCGAACTCGCATACTTGCACATGCCAGGCAAGCACTGTAACACTGAGCCACTGCTCCAGCCCCCAAACTGCAATATTCTGTGGGTTAAGCAGGAAGAGAGGTCTGGAAGATTCCGAATCATGAGCAACAGTGTGTAAGCTTTCTGCAGTGGGTGCTGTTCCTTCAGCTGTGCCTGAAACCTCCTCGGAAAAAAACCTCCAGTCTTCAAGCTATTGCCTGAGCCACCCAGAGGTCTGGCGTGGGACAAAGAATGGTCTGAAACACAGTGGGGAAAATAATCACCTTTTTCCTTCTTTCACTGATGAATCTAACCCCAAAGGAAACCAGTTCCATGGTATTTCTACTTGAAATTGTTAATAGACACCCTGCCATATTAACCAAAGCCAATGAAACCCAGGGAAGCCACTGCCTTAATATACATTAAGATAGAAGAGCTCCAGCTGCCTTCATAAATATTTGCTTCTTTTTGATGTGTTTTTTAGGGCATACTGAATAAGAGGCTCGTCATCAGACGTTAAATACTAAGCTAAGCATTTCACTACAGCTTGAACCAATAAACACAATGGGAGGTGAAGGGTTTGGTTTAAATGTTTGACATCTTACATTTGCACAAAATTGATAATTATAGTAATTACATGTCTGATGGTACAATAAAAAAAATTCTATTATCTGTGTTTAGGAAAATATTTGTGAATTACTCCTGATAACCCTGGGGAGAGCAGAGGAGCTAAAGAGGCAGCCATCTACATAACAATTTGCCCAAGGATGTTTCTGAACAATCTTGATCTTTCTCAGTCCTGATCCTAATACCTCTTAAAAAGTGGTATCATTTCAACTAAAAGTTTACTAAAGGGACTGGAGTGGTGGCTCAGAGATTACAATATTTGTCTAGCATGCACAAGGACGCGGGTTTGAACCCAGCACCACCTACACAATGAAGTGTTGGAGCAATGAAAGCCACATGAAAAAACTAAATAAAATTGATTATCTCTCTCACTGCCCCTCTCTCTTAAAGTCCAGGACCTCAGTTAAATACACTTGCTTTGAGGTGAAATATTCACAGCTGCAGCTGGAGAAAATGCCTTTTGAAAAAGTTCCCCAAACCAGTAGATCTTCGTGTTGCTGTGTTTCTCTTCACAGTGACAGTCCTCACTGTCCTCACACAATGCCTACCTCACTGTACCACCTGCTGCATACCCAGAGAACTCAGAATCCAACTCATTAGCATTTACTGTATCATTAACTTCTCTACATTCCTTTCTAGGTTCAAGGGAGCAAACTCATATCCAAGTTAACTCAGCTCAAAACATAGAAGCAAAAAGCTTATTTGTCCTATGTCTTCTGATTTCTGTTACCTCTTTTTTTTTTTTTTTTGGTATCAGTGATTGAACCTAGAAGTGCTTAACCCTCTGAGCCACATCCCCAACCCCTATGTTTCCTACTTTTGCCAGTTCCCTTCGACAGTCTGCTACTCTCTGTTATGTCCTACTTATCAACTAAATTATTAAGATACTGTATGTCTGTCACTTACCCTAAGTCTGTAACAAGCTCCATTTGAATCTCTGAGTTGAGACATCTCCTCTCTCTCTTCATTGTCCTTCTATCCCAAATGAGCCACACCTTCTTATTTAGGACAGGAACTTATTTATTTCCCTTCCACAGGAAAGCAGAAGCTTCACACAATGATTGAAGTCACATGTACTTTTAATCCAAGAGGATGAAGGTAAAAGTAAGCAAAGAAACTGTCCAGACAGCTGGGAGTTCCATAAGCAGCATATTCAGAGTATTTATGGAAATCTCCTAAATTTCCTTAACTCCATCGCATGTACATAAGGAGTCCATCTGAGTCTGATAAACTTGACCAAACTCCATGGAGTCAAATGAGCAAGAAAAATGGTCTTCAAAATCAAGCCCTTCTTTGCTGAACTTTCCATCAACTCTACTAGTTCCAAGTGTAAAGACAAGAGCACTATTTATCCAGTATTTACAAATAAGGTCCCTGGATCTCTTGGAGAAATGATGACACCTTTCTCAAACATCATTGTTTACTTAAAGATGCTTTATCCTGCCTTTTTATTTTTTTTTTTAATCCTGCGGTCAAACCATCTGCTGTTGATAATGATGGAGAAAATTTATTCAGTAGAATTCCATTTGAGGAAAGCACCATACTTGTTTAAAGAAAAAAATGTCTCAATAAGTCATTTTGAAAGTATAAAAAAAAACACAAGCAAAGTATCCATCAATGAATGAATAAATAGACAAAATACGATGACAGGGACAGGAATATGCCATCGAAAAATCTGTCACTTTAGTATAAGGACTATTTTGATTGAAGGCAATGAGGTAACAGATGGCGGGGGGACAACAACTTTGGCCTATCTGGCCAAAAGCAGGAAATGAATTTCCATTTGTCGATGGAAAGTCCTCTTCCTCTCTAGGACATCTCTCAGTCACTGGAGAGGACAATAGACTTCACTGACAGGAAGATACTGACAAATCTTACTAAACCACCCTTTTCTTTCGTGACTTTCCCCACCTATTTCCTTTCCTATAATTCATCGCTTGTAGAAACCTCCCCTTATCCTTCATTTTGTTAAAGGATGTGGGTGAATTGTTCTGTTGTGTTTTGTTTTCCCTTTGCACTCTTCGTGAACTTCTGACCTTTGTATACCAGTCCTTCTGACCACTGTCCCAATGCACTCTGGGAATGACTGTTATAAACCTACCAAGTGGACATTAACAAACTTTCCAAATTTTTTCCAAAGATGATAGCTCTCAATAAAGAGTTGTGTAACCTTTCACCTGTCTGACTTGACATAACAAAAGTCAAGATAAGTATTTATTGCATATCTCTTTCTCTCTCTTTCGCACCCCCGCCCCCTGCCTCTCTCTATTTTTTCTGTTTGCTTTCTTCTAGGCCCAGGAGATTCCTGTTACATAGGTCTGCAGTGAGCCCAGGAAGCTCTACTTGTAAAATTTTCCCCAGGTATTTATGATGTTCTTTGTGTCAAGGGACCCACCAGACTAGATGGGAAGTATTAAATATTTGTATGGGATACTAAATATCTAAAAACATTTGGGACTGTTTGGGAGTGTTTCTGAAGTTACTACCAAAAGACTTCCAAATTTAAATGAGAAAGAAATTCCTAATAATTTTTTTTTTTGTACTGGGGATAGGGATTGAACTCAGGGGCACTTAACCTCTCAGTGACATCCCCAACCCTTTTTATTTTTTATTTTGAGATAGGGTCTTGCTAAGTTGTTTAGAACCTCGCTAAGTTGCTGAGGCTGGCTTTGAACTTGCAATCCTCCTGCCTCAGCCTCCCAAGTCACTGGGATTATAGGTGTGCACCACTGCACCTGGCTTAAATATGTTTACATTAGAAATTTGTTTCATTTTCTCATACTTGAAGATCACAATTATATAAAGGAATTGATTTCCTTCTCCAGTTGTCATAGTTAATCAGCATAATTAATTGGAAATGTATTATTCTTTTTACCTGTTCTGCAGATAGGAGAAGGTAGGTTCACAATGGTTAATCACCTGAATAAGTCATACTAACATGGTCTGAAACAAGGGCTTAGGCAGGGTGAGCTTCTTGGCTTCAGACCTGCGTGATCACAGACTGAGAAGAGTACCACGCTTGCTTACATGTTTGTTCTGCTATTGCCATTTTGAAATTCTTAATAATTATTTAACATTGGGCCTGTCTTATTCCATTTTATATTTCCAATGACACAATTTACCACAGACTGGGTAAGTTATAAAGAAAAGGTTTTTTGTTTTGTTTTTTTGACTCATAGTTCTAGAGATCTAAGGTTGAGAGACCACATCCGGGGACAAGCTTCTTGTCCCAAGGTTGTACAGAGCATATCACATGGAGAGAGAGGCAGGGGGTTTATGAGATTCCTGGCCAAACTGTCTTCCATAGCAGACCCACTCTAGGGATAACCCATTAGCCATTAACCCATTAATCACATGAATGATGAATGTATTAATCCGTATCTCCTAATGGAGAGTAAATTTCAGAATGAGTTCCGGAGGGGACAAACCATGTTCAAACCATAGAGAAGTTCCATATTTTACTTTTTCACTAGGCCCTGAAAAATTATGTGGTCAGGGACTCAGGTCACTGATTCCACAATACAACACTCTAAGCTGAGCAGAATGGTCAGATGAATAAAGAAGCATTCTCTCTTTCATGCGAGATTCCATGTAGTTATTTCATACAAAAATTTCCTACTGATTTTGCCATGTAGCATTTCAACACTAACACATACCATTTAAAGAGAAGCTGGAGCGCACTATAGTTACATCCAGTTTTCAGAGAGAAATCTTCACAAAGATGGATCTCATATTCTCATAAATATTTACAAGTTTCAAATAGTTGGACATTAGTCACTATTTATTTTGCAGTTTCCTTATGAATGAAGCCTATCCATGCCTACATCTGATTGAGAAAAATCTGTGAAGCTAATACAGAAAGAAGAACCAAGAGTGCCAAAAATAAATGTTTCCATTCTGAGCCGAAGAATGAAATCACTTGTGCATTCATATGTTATAGAAAATGTGATTCCTTTCTTTCCAGTTTTACAAGGCCAACACCTATCAGAAACAGGAATTCTTACTTTTACTGATTTAGTCTAGGTCTCAAAAGCCATAAAAAGGCCGTTCATGGAAATGAACAAAGAATGTATTTGTATCTTTATCTCAAAATTCTAGCCAGGATCCATTCCAAATCAGCAGAGTAACACTTGCTTTTACATTTGAATGTTTTAGTGAATTTTATAAACCCTAAAGCTAAAAATCTTTGCCTGTAGAGAAACAAACTGATATTAGGATAGAAACCTAGGGATATAGTAGAGCTAAAATATTTGGTTTTTATTTATTGAACATGATTGCCATCACCAAAAATCAAACATAGTCAGTCATCTCAGAAGGTTCTGAGGTATAGTTAATGCTTCACTTCCCCCTCATCCCTAGGACACCTAACACAAGGCTAGTGCAGAAGAAACTCAACAAACCCTCTCCTTACCCTAAGGTAATATTTCGTACAATAACAGTGATATTTTAAGACAGCAGCCAATGGAGTGACTTGAAAAGTTGGAATTTCTGACTAGAGCATCAGGATTTTGAAACACTGGAATTTCACTATTTAGGTGGCAGCCCATGAGATATTCATTCAATCATTAAACAGGTCCTGAGGACTCACCTGGTGCCAGGGACTCCTTGTTGTAGTACTGGAAGCATGGCCTGGAACAAGATGACCAGGTCCTTGTTCTCACAAAGCCTACATACATCCTAGGGATGGGGGTGGAGTGTGTAAACAGATAACAATAAAGTAGTTAGTAGTTAAGTGCTGTGATGACGATATGACATGGATGTACAGGACTGCTGGAATGCACGCTAGGGCTACAGCCAAGGGCAGAGAAGTCCTCTCCAAGGCGACACTCAAGGTGAAACCTGAGTGATGAAAAGGAACCAGACTTCCATGGGACTGTCTAGAGAAAAAGCATGCCCCACACAGGGTGGAGCTCCTGCCAAAGCCCTTGGGGGAGGGCAGTTCCTCGTGTTCAGGGGGGTGCATGGTGGGTGGAATGCAGCATTAGGAGGGACGTGAGGCTAGGGAGAAGGTGGGACTGGTTCCTGTGGGTCTGAGAAGCGGGAAAAGGGAGGGTGGTGAAGGAGGAAAGAGCAGTCAAAGATGACTCCTGTGATACTGTTTTGAGTAACTGGATATATGATGGTGTTATTCCTGAGAGGAGAGGCTGGGGTTTGGGAATCAGATGGAACAGGCTTTGAGGGGAAAAGCAAGAGTAACTTTTCTGATTTTTTTTTTTTAATTTTTGGTACTGAGGATTGAACCCAGGATTGCATAACCACTGATCCACATCCCCAGCTCTTTTATGTTTTTTATGTTTATTTTGACATATAGTCTCACTAAATTGCTGAGATTGGTCTCAAAATTGCAATCCTCCTACCTCAGCACTGGAGTTACTGGGATTACAGGTGTGTGCCACCATGCCCGGAGAGTTATATTTTTTTGAATGTTGAATTTGAGATCGATCCCTGCTGGACATTCAATTGTCAGTTGAGCTTTTAGGTAAGTGAATCTGGATTGCAGAGGAGCGGTTTAGAGGGTAAAGATTTAAACCTGAGGGTCACTGGCATATCAATGGAAGTTAAAACCATTATCTAAAGAGAGAGGGTGAATGGAAAAGAGTGAAGAGGACCACCTATTAGCTGGGAGAGCCAGAGAAGGTGGAGCTTCAAAGAAGGAAAATAAAATTCAGATTGTGTAGCCAGGTGAGGTGGCACATGCCTATAATCCCAGGGACTCTGGAGGCTGAGGCAGGAGAATTCCAAGTTCAAGGCCAGTCTCAGCAACTTAGTGGGACCCTGTATCAAAATAAGAAATTAAAAGGGCTGGAGATGTGGCTCAGTGGCTAAGTTCAATCTCTGGTACTAAAAAGAAAAAAATTATTCAGACTGTGTGTCTCAGAAGCCCAACAAGGGTAGTGCTTCAAGATGATGAAGTAACAGCTATCTAGTACCCATGAAAGGCTGCACAGAACACAGACGGTGGCCCTGGCGGTCTTTGGTGACCTTAATACGGCAGTTTCAAAACAATGGAAACTGAGTGAGTGGACTGAAGGAAGAGACACTATACTCTCCAGGCTGGGCATTGTCTCAAAGCTGAGCTAGACCTGAAGCATAAGACATTCTTAAAGGCTTTTAATTTTTTCTTTAAAAAAAAAAAAAGGCACAGAGAAAATACATAACAAAAAATGCTGTAAATTTTTTATTGCCATCCATACAGCTCATAAATCTTGAAATGCCATGAAAGAGCTCCTAAATAACCAACATTAATAATTTTATGGGGTAACTCTCCAAGACATCACGAAGGAATAACTAATAAACGCAACTGTAAAAAGCCAAACAGAAATAGAAAAACTGGTTGGGAATAACTCATGCCTGATGAATTTCTATGTTGTAATGCTATCAAAGCCATCATAAACATGAGACAATGACTTTTGTGGTTAAAGCATTAAAACAAATCCCACAACTGGCGAAACATTTGTCCAGAATTGTGATAGACTTTTCTTTCATTTTGTCTACAAATTGCTACTGAAATGTTATCATATACCATTTCATTCAACAAAAAACTATTTTTTTCAGTGCTGGGGATTAAACCGAGGGGTGCTCTATCGGTGAGCTACATCTCTGGTTCTTTCTTTTCATTTTGAGACAGGATCTTGTTAAGTTGTTGAGGATGGCCTTGAACTTGTGATCTTGCCTCAGCTTCCCAAGTCTCTAGGATTAAAGGTATGTCCCACTATGCCTGGTTCAACAAATATTTTTAATGACCAAATAGGAATGAGATGAGTCACAAATGGTCCTTGTCTTCAACATGCTAACAAGAATTCACTTTAACATCAGGCTGCCACCATAATAAGGTCAGGGACTCTGTGTAAATTACCACTGTTACTCAACACCTGGGTATAAAAGGGACTTCGTCAATATTAGTAAATAAATGAATGAATTAAAAAATGAGAAAGTTTATCCAGCATGTAAAATATGCCTGATAAATTATTGAAAAAAATCTTAGAATATTGTTATGGTTTGGATGCAAGTTGCCCCAAAAGCTCCTGTGTTCACAGGTGAAATGACTGGATTGTGAGAGCTGTGACCTAATCAATACATCCTAGTTTGAATGGACTGACAAGGTGGTAACTGTGGGCAGGTGGGGAGTGGCTGGAGGAGATGGGTCACTGGGGTATGCCCTGCCCTTTCTCTCTCTCTCTTGCCCTTCCTTCCTCCCTCTAGCAGACTCTCCTGCTATGATGTGCTGCCCCACCTTGGGCCCAGAGCAATGGAGTCAGCCCACCATGGACTAAATCTCTGAAAATGTGGACCAAAATAAACTTTCCCTCCTCTAAGTTGTCCTCTTCAAGTAATTTTTATCACATTGAGGCAAAGCTGACTATCCCATATATGGTACCAAATAAGCAGGAAAATCATAAACAGAAGGATAGAAGGATGAGGAATGCCTGAAAACTCATGTGACTCCTGAAATAGGCCTTGAAATGAGACAAACTTCCAACAGGTGGAGATAGAAGGAAAGCTATCCCAGGCATTACAAACAAGAACTGCTTCTGTAAGATTTTTAACCACAAAAGGAGATGCCCAGGCATCTCCTTCTTCTCCCATTCTTGCTCAAGAAAGGAGAAAAGATCTGCATGCGGGAAGAGGCCCTTTTTAACTAGGCTTGTGGCATGTTCAGCTTTGAGTTCATTTTCTAAAATTGGGCCAAATATTTTGCAGGAGCAATATATGTATGAGCACTCTAGCTGGGCCGACAGTGATTGTGCACAGAGCGCTGTTTCCCATGAGTGCGCTGGTGCCCACCTCCCGCCTTGTCTGATGTTACCTTCTTTAGAAGTAGAAGCAGTTTGGGTTAGGTCCCCTGTAAATTTGGAGGGAAGATAATGTGCCATCCAATCTCAGCGAGAACCTTTAGTAGACTGAGATATAACGTAGACAGCAGAGTTCAAGCATCGTGTTCTCCTGATCCTCCGTAAGTACAGAGGAGGGATCCATGGTGAGCCACAGACCGCCATTCTCTGTACTTAACCACAGCAGCATCAAGGACACCTGCAAGACTAATTGACAAGCTCCATGGAATCTGCCCTGTCCACCCTCTTCCCAACAATTGGGAGAAGGCAAAGACTCTGGGGGAGGCATAAAAAAGATGAAAGCATCTCTCTCTCTTCCCTTCAACTAGCACTCTGCCTTAAAAATGCTTCAGACAGGGCAGGAGCAGTAGCTCAGTGGTTATGGCACTTGCCTGGCATGCACGAGTACGTGAGTTCAAAACCTAGCACCACATACACAACGAAGTCTCGGAGCAACAAAAGCCACATGAAAACTGAATAAAAATTGATTATATCTCTCTCTCACTGTCCCTCTCTTTAAAAAAAAGAATGCTCCAGACATGTGTTGGAAAGGGGGCAGGGGGAGGGCAGAACCAGCAGCATAGGTGTGGAACCTGCACAGTCACTCAGGGTCACAGGCTCCAAAAGGTCTCATGCTTGGCATAATGCTCTGCTATCATGATCCTGAAATTGTTAATAATTTCATCTTGCTCTTGGCCCCACCAATTAAATAATCAGTCCTGGAAGTGGAGGTTAGCAAGAACTAGCCTATAGGGGAAGCAAGCTGAGGCCTGACTCTCCTGGGCCTTACACTAGTTCTGCTTGATCTCCTCCTCCCAAGTATATCCAATGTAAGAACGAAGAAGACCTCAAACTTACTAACCTGGGTCCGAGAGCGGAGCAGGAAGCAGCTCTCCACAACCAAGACATTCTTTTGAAGGCTTATAGTTTAATGTAAAAACAAAAAGGAGAAGAAGAAGAAAGCATCTTGTGTTACAAGATATAGGCTTTTCCTCTAAAAACAATCTTTCAGTAAAACCGATGCTTCAAAAAGATACACTCTTATTATCACTGGTACATAAAGTCCTTTCTCGCCTCCAAAATAACCTCGAATTCTGTAGCAACAGAGGAGGAGCAAGAGGACAGAGGAAAGTCCAAGTCAGCAAACACCACTCATAGGCTTTCAACTTCCTCTCTCTTCTCACGTGGCTCCCTCGATGGCCTTCACAGGCACATTATGTAAGTAACAGCATTTGGTGCCTTTTTTATCTCTACTCTTCTTCCTTCTCCTTTTCTCATAAAGTCACACTGACTTGCTAGAACATGGGCCTAAAGTAGGTTTCTATTTGTACACCCACTCTAAGGGTGCTGTTGTGGGAAATCTAGCTGGCTTCTGTTTGGGCCTCATGGCCCTTGTTTGTGCTCTGCTCTTCCAGGCTCCGCTGCCTGCCACTCATCACCACCCCTCCAATGGTGGTGGGCACTGGATTTGCTGGTTAAACTCTTTGCTGCCTGAACTCTAACAACCAGGAGAACCATCAGGCACTCTCTTACCTCTCAGGTTTGATTGGGCAATGGCTTCTTCCTACAGTGTTGGAAGACCCTCACCTGTCCTCAGGTCCCAGACACAAAAGACCACATATGTATGATTCCATTTTTATGAAGTATTCAGCAGAGGCAAATCCATGCAGATAGAAAACAGATTCATTCTCAAGAGCTGCAGAGTTACAAACCATCCTTGTCTTCAAAAAGCTAACAAGTCAGACTGCATGGATAACCACCGTCACCCAACACCTGGATGTAAAAGACACACGACAATATTAATGAATAAATGAATCAATTCAAAATAGATAAAAAGTTTATCCAGTGTGTAGTAGATGTCTGATAACATCTTAGAATGTTACCAAATCATGAACAAAGGGATATAAGATGAGGACTGTGAGCCTGTCATCAGCCAATGCTTGGGACAGGTGGCATTACAGTCAGATGAATCTTAATGGTCAAGGACCTTCAGGCTGCACATCTAGGGTTTGGCAAGACAGAAACCCAGAGAGTTAGGATAAGTTATTTCTGTCCTCCAGAGTCCCAGAGTCCACTGAGAGTCATACATCACACATGGCAAATTGGGCAAGACAGAATGTGACCAAATGCCCAGAGAGAGGCGCCCAGAGATCACATGTACTGAAGGAGGTCTGGCAGGGTTTAAAGGGGCTGTTGCCCCATGCCAATCAGATGAGCCGGCAGAGACATAACAATGGGCACAAGTTGCAATGACTCTGGTGCCCCGCACTAACTTTCTAGGCATAAAGAGAATAAGCACTTCACTCCCACCTTCCAAACCTTGGGCAAACTGTCTAACTATATTTACAATTTGATATGTAAGGATATTTATAACAATAGAAGTCATTGTTAAATAGATATGATTTAGGCTGTTTTCAAAAGGGTCATTGAAAAGTAAATGATTAGCTGAGCACAGTGGCACAGAATTAAAGAATCCCAGCTACTCAGGAGGCTGAGGCAGGAGGATCAAAAGTTTGAGGGCAGTCTTGGTAACTCAATGAGACTCATGTCAAAAAATAAAATACAATAAAAATAAATAAAAAGGGCTACAGATGTAGCTCAATGGTACAGCACTCACCTAGCAGAAGCAAGGGCCCTGAGTTTAATCCCCAGCAACACACACACACACACACACACACACACACAAATTAAAAAAAGTGAATGAGTAGACAAATTTACAAATATCAATAATATTCAAAGATTTTGTTCTTTGTCATTCTACTACATACACATCTTTTCCTTTCTTTCATTCCCACCATATTTCTTCTTGTTATAGGTATGGGATATTAACAAGGTGGTGGGCACATTCTAAAACTGAGAAATTTTTTTTAAATGCCAAAACTTGCAATTTTTCAACATTTAAAACAAAGCTAGAGAAGAAATGAAATTCAGTGATTACTTATTTTCTAAAGACATAAAGGTACATTTTTCATCTACTCTTATGCCAAATAGGTATGATCTAGTGACCTTATCAATTGCTGCTAAATATTACTGCCTGGACTTTGCCAATTTGATAGCCCAGGAAGTTCTCTCAAATTTATTGTGCATATAATGTACAGCAGAAAATGTGGAAATTACTTTTACACCCAAAGACCATGCATTAAGAGAAAAAGTCACCATTTTAACAATTGCTTCCTAACAGTTATTTATCACAAATAATTATCAATAAAGGTCTATTCCACTCTTGGGAATATATTAGAAGGAGCTAAGAGATAATAATAATAATAATAATAATAATAATAATAATAACCATTGCTTCAATGTGGGTCTTAAAAATCATTTACGTATGCCAGACACTATATTTTCTAAGTTCTTTGCATGCATTAACTCATTTAATACATGCAGCCCTATATTCCTGCAAGTCTGTATGATCAATACTATGATTTAGTCATATTTTATAGTAAGATCATAAAAGCACAGAGAGATTAAGTAACTTCTCAAGGTCCCTGTGAGTGACAGCTCGTGTTTAAACTACTGCAGTGTGGATCAACAAACTTTACTGCTAGTGATGTTCTACTTTGGCTGTTATGAATAATCTACTGAAGCTGCATTCTTTCTAGAGTAACAATTTTTTAGCAATAGGCTTATTGGATTAAACACTAATCAGTGCCTAGGAAAGCTTGCAGTGAAATAAGAACTTTAAAAGAATGTGATAATGAAGGAAATGGAGAAGGGAGCTGGCCACTTCCCTAATCTCTGATCAGGATTTAAAGAGTGACCTTGAGTATACAGCAAAGGAAGGTACTCATAAAACATCTGAGGAAATCCACCTGCAGAGTGGGCATGCACCCTCTTCTATATAATTCTCCCAGCTCGTAGGCACAACATGGCCCTCCATTATATCCAGGCCCACCACCACCAAGGAGTGAATAAGTACTAAAATATCCAAAACCTCTCTGTTAAGCACTCCAAGTTCTTTCTTTGGGATTGGTAAACAGTATGTGTGGGACATTTGTAACCCTGAGGTTGAACTCACAACTCTGGTAGTTATATAATATCTATTGATGTTCTGCCCTTCCTATAGTAACAATTATAAACCAGCAAGCATGTACTGAGCTCTGACCTAGAGGTCACAGGGGAAACCAAACAATATAATGTGATGCTTTAATCAGTTTGGGATATCTTTCTGAACTACATATTACATTTCACATTTGTTTAGATTTTTCCTGGCAGTGGTTCTCAGCTGATGTTTCAGTGCTAATGAACTGTCGGATCAAACTTGGATCTGGTTAAACATCAATTTTGCTTCCTCATCAGTAGATAGAATGTTGAATTAAGGTCATGAAAAGCAGTCTCAGATGTGGTACAAACCACTGAGAATAATCAGACGAGGCAGAACGTAATGTTATACCAGCACTCTCCCCACAAGAAAGATGACAGATGGATGTCTCAAACATATAAGATTCTCTAGTGGAGAATTCTGGCTCTCACAGAATGTAAGCCCCACGAGGGCAGGGATTGGGCCTCTTTTGCTCATGGCTGTATTCCCTCTGAGCTAGTGCAGAGCCTGGCGCACCATAAGCTATAAATAACTGATAAGTGAATGAAAGGAGGAAAATGAGAGTGGGGCACAGTAGAATCAGGGTTACTCCCACAGTGACAGTACAGAAGAGGGAAATAGAAAATGGTCACAAGGACGGGTGGTTTTCTGTATCATTATTTTCTTCCAGGAAGTATGTTGTGCTTTTTGATGACTTAGATGGCATTTTGTTGTTGTTGTTTTGCCCTTTTACTTCTTCTTGTGTGCTATCAAAAATTCTAGGATTTACTTCATCAAGAACACAAATGTGGCCAGGAGTGGTGGCACATGTCTAAAAGCAGGAGGATCGCAAATTCAAGGCCAGCCTCAGCAACCTAGTGAGGCCCTAAGCTACTAAGCAAGACCCTGTCTCAACATAAAAAATAAAAAGGGATGGAGATGTGGCTCAGTGGTTAAGTGCTATTGGGTTCAATATCCCTGGTACCAAAATAAACAAACAAAAAACCCACAAATGAGTACACAGCTCCTTTATGAATCCCCCAGTGGAATGCTAACATATTTATACTTGTACATCCAAAATAAAAAACTACTCTCTTTGGATTCTGATAAACAATTTGCAAAACAAAAGAAAACACAGTCTCAATTACTAGAGAAATGTTTATAAAAGATACACAGTTCTAAGAAACAAGGACTATTAATTAAAAAATAAAAGAATGATTTTCAAAAGATGTACAACATAGAACTATAGAGTTCTTGTTTTAAACAGAGAGTGCTTGAATTGAACTGTGTTCTTTAAATTTCTGGGTTCTACTGCTTAGATATCACTTTGTGGTAGACTGGAGGAAGGGTGGAATCCTGGGCCTTAATTAAAACCATGTAGTTTTTCCCACTAACCATTTCTATGTCCCTGGCTAAAAATAGCAATCTTTCCATTCTATAGCATTATGAAGTCAACTTCTTTTTTAATTCTTATCAAGAACTAACAAATCCAGTTTTGGTGGAGGCATAGATCTAATTCAGGAGAACTAGTTTGAAGGAAATAGATACAGCAATAAGTGTATGACCATGAGACAGGCCTAAGATAAACACCCAGTCCCTCTCAGATACATGGGAAACAGCAGGCAATGGAATTTTTGGAAAATATTACAAAGCATTGTGCTTTACACGCAAAACTTCAAGAAACTTGCCATTTAAAAAATACAATTTAAAATTTTTTCTTGGTTTACTGAATGAATCATTCCCAAACAACAGGCTTTTTAGAGTTTAATGAGACTAGATTTCAGTCCTGACTACCATTTTCTAGCTGAGTGACCGTGGGCAAGTTATTGAAGCTCTCTGAGATTCACTTTTCTCATCAGTACAAGGGAAATAATAATCCTTACCTTCTGTGGTTGTTATAAAGGTTCTACCAGATACGTATGCCAATCACGTATCATCTGACATATTCATTCAACGAGTACTTAGGAAGTGCCCACTGCACATCAGGCACTGTGCTGCTCTCAGCACGTAAGAGCAATGACGACCCTTAAGTTCCATTTCTTGCAAGGCTTGGCATCTAGTGAAACACTGACAGAGAAACAGGCTACTTCTTTGTCAGGGTCTGAGATTTTTAACCTACTTGCAAGCTAACAAGTTAGCAGCTACTGTGTCACAGATGCCAGCAGACGACATGAGATTCCTGGGTCAGAGACAGAGGACAGAAGACTTTATTACTAATTGCATGGCAAGAAGCATGAACTTCATATTTTCTTTGGCTTCTCTTTGTTCCCCAAAACCTGCAGGGCCAATGTAGAGGGGCCCACATGGATATTGCAACTATGGCAGGATTGCAAAGAAGCTGAGAAGCACAGAGCCTGGGAATTCACTGCCTGTATCATAAGCAGACGCTGGATTATTCTTTGTCCTAAATAAGATGCTACCTCATCTCAAGGCTGCTTATGCAAATATAACCCTGATGAATGGCTATCAGGGCCTTGCATTCTTGGCATACTCTGCAAGGACATGCAGTGCTGTGATTTGGATATAAGGTGTCCCTCAAAAGCTCCTGTGTTAATGCAGTAATATTCAGAGGTGAAATGATTAGACTGTGAGAGCTGTGACCTAATTAGTCCATCCTAGTTTGAAAGACTGACTGGGTGGTAACTGTAGGAGGTGGGGACACTGAGGGTGTGCCCTGGACATGTTCTACCCTTTGGCCCCTTCACCCTTCTTTGTCTCTGATTTCTGGCTGCCATAAATGGAGCAGCACTCCTCCACCACTTTTCCACCATAATGTTTGTCCTCAACTTGGGCACAAAGCAATGCAATTGGCCCACCTTGGACTAAACCCCTGAACTGTGGGTCAAAATAAACTTTTCCTTCTCCAAGTTGTTCTTGTCAGGTATTTTGGTCACAGTGACATAAAGCTGACTAAAACGTAGGGGATCATGGTGGATTACCTCTCCAACATTCTTCATATTAAAGCAAGGATAATATCAGCATCTAATTCCTAATGATATTGTTAGCATTAAATGAGACAATAAATACCAAAATCGTGGAAACTGCAGCTTAAGGGAGCTGATAATATCTGGCACAAAAAGAAGGTAATAAGATTACAGAAAGTTGAGCTCGAGAGCTAGGGCGAGCAGAGGAGGCACAGTGGCTGATGACCCAAACGCTACAGAGACAGCCAGCGGGCCAACGCCCAGCAGTTGCAAGGGCCACAGAAGACCCCAGGAATCCGTGGCGGAATGTGCATGTGGCCCCTGTGCAGGCGGTGCGGGGGTAGCAGGTTCGGGAGGGTGGCATCATGAAGTGGACCAGAGGACTGAGCAGCTGAACAAGTGCAAGCAGCTGTCCCAGGTCAAGAGCCTTTGTGAGAAGGTCGTGGTGGTAGTTATAAGGAAGTGTATGACTTATTTTTCATAGTTGGAAGAAATGGAGAATTTGGCTAAAGAAATCTTGACAAAAGAATCCAACGTGCAAGAGGTTCGATGTCCAGTCACTGTCAGTGGAGATGTACACGGGCAATTTCATGATCTCATGGAACTATTTAGAATTGGTGGCAAATCACCAGATACAAATTACTTGTTTATGGGAGATTATGTTGACAGAAGATATTATTCAGTTGAAACAGTTATACTCCTTGTAGCTCTTAAAGTTCTACCGGGAAGCATCACCATTCTTCCAGGGAATCACTAGAGCAGACAGACCATGCAAGTTTATGGTTTCTACGATGAATGTTTAAGAAAATATGGAAATGCAAATGTTTAGAAATATTTTACAGATCTTTTTGATTATCTTCCACCCACTGCCATGGTGGATGGGCAGATCTTTTGTCTACATGGTGGCCTCTCGCCATCCATAGATACACTGGATCACATCAGAGCACTTGATCGTCTACAAGAAGTTCCCCATGAGGGTCCAATATGTGACTTGCTGTAGTCAGATCCAGATGATGGTGGTGGTCGGGTACATCTCCTCAAGGAGCTGATTACACCTTTTGGCAAGATATTTCTGAGACATTTAATCATGCCAATAGTCTCACATTGGTGTCTAGAGCTCATCAGCTAGTGATGGAGGGATATAACTGGTGCCATGACCAGAATGTAGTAACAGTTTTCAGTGCTCCAAACTATTATCTTTGTGGTAACCAAGCTGCAATCATAGAACTTGATGATTCTCTAAAGTATTCTTTCTTACAGTTTGATCCCACACCTCATGGAGGTAGCCACATGTTACTCGTTGTACCTCAGACTACTTCCTGTAATGAAATCTGAAATTTGTACAGTATTGCCATCAACCATATCGACCCAATGGAAATGGGAAGAGCAACAGTAACCCCACAGTGTCAGAAAATAGTTAACATTCAAAAAATTTGTTTTCACATGGACCAAAAGATGTGCCATATAAAAATACAAAGCCTCTTGTCATCAATAGCTGTGGCTTCTTTAGAATGAACCAGTTCATTGCATGCTGAAGTGACATTGTTGGTCAAGAAACCAGGTTCTGGCATAGCGCTATTTGCAGTTACTTTTGCTTTCTCTGAGAGACTGCAGATAATTAGACATAAACATTAACACCTCGTGAATACAATTTAACTTCCATTCAGCTATAGCTTTACTCAGCATGACTGTAGATAAGGACAGCAGCAAACAATCATTGGAGTTTAATGAACTTTTAAAAAAATAAGTACCAAGGCCTCCCCTCTACTTGTGAGTTTTGAAATCATTTGTCATTTTCAGTAAACTGTTTAATTTAATTGTATGATTTGTCTGCACTCGGTTTATTCCCTTTTCAAATCTCAGCCCCACGGTGTTCTTTGTTCTTGTCAGAACCTGGTGAGTTGTTTTGAACAGAACTGTTTTCCCCCCTCCTACAAGACGATGTTACTGCACAAGAGCTCTGCAGAGCTTTTCATAATGAACTTGTGAACTAAGAACTGAGAAAGTCAAATTTTAGTTGTACTAATGAACAAGACTGGTCCTGTTTATTTAAAAAAAATCAATTGATAAATTCTAGAATTTATAGAATTCTAGGTAAAGAAAAATAAAAATCAAGGCCACTGCCAAAAGAAAAAAGGAAACACCAAACAGGTAATAAATGTATAACCATAGCTTTATGGTTAGTAGATGTAGAGGGGATAGGTGCTATTTAAATGTTTGATGAATGGACAAATTGGTGTGTGGGTAAAGTAATAATAAAGTGACACAGAGATTTTACCATGTGAGGTACTGTTTAAGTGCTCCCACATATATTATTTCATTTAGTAACCCTCTGTAGGCCTGGAAATATAGCTCAGTGGTAGAGCATTTGCCTAGCATGCAGGAGGCACCGAGATTGATTCCCAACATCACAAACAAACAAAAAACCACCTTATAATTTCACAATTTTATAGATGAGATAACGGAGACTCAGAGGAGTAAAGTAGTTGCTTCATTTTGTTCAAGATTAGACACTGGTGGAATTGGAATTTGAACTTTATCTGTATCTAGATATTAAGTACTCATTATATTGAGTCTCTTTAGGAGATGGATCTTTAGCAGGAAGATAATAAAAAAAGCTTTTTTTTTTTTTAAAGCAAATGCCCTTTCTCCTTATTTTTTTTTATTTTTATTTTTTTAGGACTGAGTACTGAACTCGGGGCCTTGCACATGCTAGGCAAGCACTCTGCCACTGAGCTAAATCCCCAACCCCTCTCCTTATTCTTTAGTGTGCTTTGAGGCTAAGGCTTTCTTGGCATTGGAATGGTAATATCTATGAAAGTTTATACTTGAGTTAGAAGAGTTAGAGGGACACTAGACTGCTTTCAGTGAGACTTATTTGCTCCTAAAGTCTAGGCCACAGTGTTCCTGACACTGAATGTATTGGTCAAATTTTCAGCTCACCTACTGAGTCCCCAAAATGGGAAACAGTCATAGGGTTTACTACCATTTTATTAATTGTGGGCCTTACAAAAGACAGCTATTAACAACTGGAATAGTCACTAAAAGTTTCTCTCATACTATACCTAGCCAAAGCAATCAATTCAATGTAATCTCTATCAAAATACCAATTGTATTTTTCTCAAAAGTAGAAAAGAATCCTCAATCCAAATAGGCAAAACAATCTTGAGAAAGAATAACAAAGCTGGAGACTTCCTGAGTTCGAAACGCATTACAAAGCTGCGGTTGTCAAAAGAGCATAATTAATAACTGGCATAAACTCACATTGAGACTAATGGAACAAAATAGAGAGCTCTGAATGAAATTCTTGTGTACATGGTTGAATGATCTGTGACAAGGATACTCAGGCTAAGGGGCTGGAGCGGTGGCTCAGCAGTTGGAGCGCTTTCCTGGCATGTGTAAGGACCCAGGTTCAAACCCCAACACCACATACACAACTAAATATCGGAGAAACAAAGGCCAGAAGAAAAAATAAAGTTGATACTCTCTTCCCCTTCCCCCGGCCCAACTCTCTCTCTCTCTCTCTCTCTCTCTCTCTCTCTTGCTCTCACTTAAAAAAAAAAAAAAAAAGAATTCTCAGGCTACACAGTGGGGACAGGCAGTCTCTTCACAATTGGTGTTGGGTAAATTGGAACCCACATATCAAAAAAATGAAGTTAGACCACTACCTTACCCTATGTACAAAAATTTACTCAAAATGGATTGAAGACCTAAACATAAGACCTGAAACTGAAAAGCCAGAAGAAAACACAGGGGAAAGCTTCTTGTATAAGACAGCAAAATAACAGGTAACAAAAGCAAAATTAGTTGAAATTCTTAAACTTAAGAATTTCTGTGCAGCAAAGGAACAATCACCAGAGTGAAAAGGCAACCTATGGTACCAGAGAAAAGATTTGCCAATCATATATGTAATAGGTGGTTAATATCCAGAATATATTAAGAACTACTAAAACTCAACATCAACAAAAAAATAGAAACAAAAATCCTGATTAAAATATGGGCAAAGGAACTGACTAGAAATTTCTTTAAAGAAGATACACAAATGGCCAGGAAGCATACGAAATGATATTCAACATCACTAACCATTGGAAAAATGTAAATCAAAACCGTAATGAGATGTCATCTCTCAGCCATTAGCATGGCCACTGTTAAAATACAAAAACAAACAAATAGAAAATAACACATTTTGGTGAGGATCTGGAGAATGTGGAACAGTAGACATGTAAAGTGGTGCACAGTTACTGTGGAAAACAGTATGGAATATCTTCAAATAATTAAGAATAAAATTATCATATGATCCTATCATTCCACTTCTGCATATATATCCCAAAGAGTTGAAAACAGGATTTTTTTTTTTTGCTGGCAAAGTAAGTCTTCCAACCTTTGTTTTTTTTTTTAGTGAGAAATTTATTTTTGAACAACCATACAAGTTTTTAACAAGATAATATAAAATGTGTATAGATTCTGGATATTAGATTAACCCCCAGGAGTGCCCCCCCCAATTACTCACCCTTATCCCTCCCTTCCCCTTCCCACAATATCTCTAAAAAAGTATTAGGTTGTATAACATTACACCTTTTCTGGATTTAACACATGATAATAGACCACCTTTCTCAATGGCCAGGGTCTAGCTCCAGCCTCCACACATGAGTGAAGACATTTGACCCTTGGTTCTCTGGGTTATGCTGATTTCACTCAGCATAATTTCTTCCATCGCCATCCATTTACCTTCAAAGGCTGCAATATCATTGTTTCTATTTGCTGTGTAAAATTCCATGGTATATATGTACCACAGTTTTTGGATCCATTCATCCAGTGAGGGACATCTGGGTTGTGAAAACAGGATTTTTGAAGAAGTATTTGGGCATGCCTGGTCACTGAAACATGAGTCCCAGTAGTCAAGAGGTAGAAACAACCTAAATGTCCATTGGTACATAAATGGATAAAGAAAATGTGGTATACACATATAATGGAATAATATCCAAACTTAAAAAGAACGAAATTCTTTCACATGCTACAACATGGATGGGCCTCCAGGACATTATATTAAGTGAAATATTTGTCCCAAAATGACAAATATTGCACGATTCCACTTATATTAGGTATCTAAAGTAATTAAACTCTTAGGAACAAAGAGCAGAATGTCAGTGACCAGGTACAGGGTAGAGGAAGAGGCAAAGAGGAAGTTGTCATTCAACTGTAAAGTGTTTCAGAGGTGAGAGGTACAGACTTTTGCAAGAGATAAAAAAGTTCTAGAGATCTGTTTCACAATAATGTGCCCAGAGTTAGCACTATTATACTGGTAAGATGGTAAACTGCATACCACAGTAATTTTAAAATAATATAAGAAGGGTATGTACTCAGAACATTGTGCAATCTTTTTTAAGAAGGATAATTTGCAATCCAATTCCAACATTGTATTACAGTGATCTCTCCTTGTTTCATTAAAAACTACTAAAAGTGTTAGTCTTAATGTCTTGAAACCTCTTACCTAAGCAAAAGGAAACTTAGAATACCAAGTCTCCTGGCACTGCCCTCTTGGGGAATGGTCCACTTGAGATTTTGGAGAACAAAGTCACCCATGGTAATAAGGAAGCTGTGTTCCCTTGCCTGGTGCTCTGGAACATGTTCTTTCAGGACAAGAGAGTGTAAGGGTCAAAGATTTGGAATCCTGGGTATCAGTGGAACAGTGATATCGCACAATTAACATATACCTTACACACACCATGAAAATAAATTCCGAACAGGTTAAAAATATCAATGTGGGGGCTGGAGCAGTGGCTCAGCAGTACAGCATTTGCCTGGCATGCATAAGGATGTGGGTTCAAACCCCAGCACCACGTACAGAACAAAGTGCTGGAGCAACAAAAGTCACATGAAAAACTAAATAAAACTGATTCTTTCTCTCACTTAAAAAAAAAATATATATATATATAATATCATATCTATCTATCTCCAGGTGGAGTGGCATGCACCTGGAGTCCCAGTCACTTGGGAATCTGAGACAAGAGGATTGCATAAGTCCAGGAGTTCATGACTAGTCTGGGCAACATAGTGACATCTCATTTAAAAAATAAATAAATATGGGGAGGGTAAGAAAGAGCACAGGGGATTTTTAGGGTCATGAAATTATTCTGTATAATATGAAAATAGTGGACATATATCATTGTATATTAACCAAAACCAACAGTTAGTATAACAAAAAAGTTAACCCTAATGGAAACTATGGGTTTAGTAAATAATAATGTACCAATATGGGCTCAGCCATTGTGAAAAATGTACCACACCAATTCAGGATGTTAAAAATAGTGATACCCATGTGTGAGGATGGGATCCACAAAGGGGAACTCTGTACTTCCCACTAAAATTTTCTGCAAACCTAAAACTGCTCTTCAGAAGTTAATTTTTGAGCAAATATCATCATATATACATATCACTATAAGAAAGCAGAATTAGAAAAAAATGAAGATTTAAAATATCTCCTTTACATAAGAAATATCATGTTTGTGTTATGAATTTTTACCCGAATGGGGAACCTTGCCTAAGATGCTGGGGGACATAGAGAGGGGGCAGGGAGTGGGGATGGAATAAGAAGGATATCAAGGAAACCGGAGGGAGGGAGTATGGGGGAGTCAACTCAGAGGGGAACCTTCAACTTCCATGAGAAGTCCATTTAACGTGGGGGTTTAATAGGGGGAAACATGGAACCATGGGGAACCCAAGGGGAGGAAAACATGGAATGGCATCAGCCTTGGCTTGCTCTGTCATTATACATTTTTTCTTGATCATTTGATAATGATTCCCTCCTAAATGTAAGACCATATTTAATGGGAAAAAAAGAAATATCATGTTTGGATTTCCCTTCAAATAATTCAGCATTATAGAATAAAAATAAAGCTAATAATTACTAGGGGGGAAAGTTAATTTAAAAAAAGAATGAGACAGGACCTGGTAAGGTGGCTCAGCAGTGGACTGCTTGCCTGGTATGCACAAGGACCTGCATTCAATCTTCAGCACCACATGCCCAACTTAGTGGAGGAAAAACAAAAACCAGAGGAAAAAATAAAATTCTCTCTTCTCTCTCTTTAAAATAAATGAGACAGAAGAGAGAATAAATGTAAAACATAATATCAAAGAACTGGAAGGAAATATAGATTAATAAATAATTACATAATAGTGAACTTTATATGAATATATCCAAGAACTATAACTCAAGAAGGAAAAAACTAACACAACACTAGAAAAATAAACAAGCAAAAGATATGAATAGACTTTTTTAAAAGAACAACAAAAGTCAGTAAGTATTTGGGAGAATTCGGTTTAAAATTATGAAATTCTATTTGTCATCTATGAGATTGTCAAATTCTTTTTTTAAAGAGAGTGGGACAGTGAGAGAGACAGAGAAAGAGAGAAACAACTTTATTTAGTTTATCGCATGGCCTTAGTTGCTCCAACACTTAGTTGTATATGTGGTGCTGGGGTTTGAACACAGGTCCTCGTGCTTGCCAGGCAAGCGCCAAAACTGCTGAGCCACCGCTCCAGCCCCAAAGAGAGAAGCAATTTTTTATTTAGTTTTTCATGTGACTTTCATTCCTCAGACACTTTATCATGTATGTGGTGCTGGGGTTTGAACTTGCGAATTCTCGCATGCCAGGCAAGCGCCCTAACCACTGAGCAACCACTCCAGCCCGATTGTCAAAATTTTTTTTTTAATTTTATTAAGAGTATATAGAGATACAAATGGAGGGAAACATTATCAGACCATCAATAACCAAAGTATATGTACATATTTATCCAGGGGTAATGCCCAAACATGGATGACCACCTTGCGTTTCACCAGTTGCAGTTACCCCCAGAAGAACTCTTGCATAAAATGGATATCTCGTGGAGGAATAACCTCTGCTTCTGAGATGGTTTGTTGATTGTCAAATATTTTTTAAACAGATAATAGGGATGATGAGGAAGCAAACACACACTTTCATATATTACTGGTAAGGACTGTAAGTTGGATAAACTTTGGTAAGAAAAAATGATCCAAATGTTGGTTGGCCAAAACACAATTACATAGCTTTGTTTTTATTCTAGGACAAGTACACCTAAGGGTCAATGACCCAAGGTGACTTTGACTTATCAATTTTAATGTTAGTTATCAATTTACATATTTTACAAGTATGAGTGTAGATGTTAACTCCTGCAAAACTGGGAAGATGATAACATTTTTGCTCAAATAACTTTTGTCTTGCATAGATGAAAACTATTTCTGCTCTGCAAAGAAGATAGCACAAAAGGCTATAAGTTACCACCCTGTAGAACATGAACTGGTTTGTATCTAGTTTAACAATAATGTAGAATAATTACAGTATTCTTTTTTTCTTAGCTTTCATACCTTTCAAAGTTTTTCAGAACTTTATTTGAACTAGCCTTATTACTCTGGTTTCTTCATTAATGAATTAAAATAAAAACTTAAGCTGGGCTTACTCTGTGTTTGTATGAGAATTACTTAACAGTTCAAATATTATCTATTTTATAGGGGCATACTTTGGCCGAATATTTTTAGTCTTAAAAATGTACATTTACTTTTACCTAGTGATTGCATGACTAAGAATTGATCCTAAAAAGATAAGGATGTATTCAAAGATTAAGCTCTAAGAATGTTAATGGTTGTACTAAGCTCATTAACGGTGAAAAATCAGAAAGAAATGTGTAACATTAGGGGACCAATTAATCTCTAAATGTGTTCTCAGAAACAACTAAGTAAAATCTGTAGATTTTTAAATTTCCTTTTATCTTTTTCAAATTTCTTATGACACTTTCAAAATAAACAAGGTTGGAAAACCACAGTGTAGTTATATTGTTTTTTCCATTCTTGTTGACGTCTGCAGATTTTCCTCTCTGTTCCTATCTCAGAGAACTTCAAAGTCTGTAAGCAGGAATGAACACTTGAACACCTTTCCTTTGCAATGCCCTAACATCCCATTTTTCCAGTGAAAAGCATGGGGTCACTTCTGTAATTCATTCCAAATGTTTTAGATCCCGTCTTCATTCAGAACTTTTCATCTCCAATGTTTCTGTGCCTTCTGCTCTTCTTTGCTTTTAGATTAAAATGCCTTCATTGCTTTCCTTTTTTTTTTTTCATTAAAATGCAACATGTTTATTGGAAAAATGTTCAGAAAATATATAAATAATTACTTTTAAAAAATTAAAATATTGCAACCCAAAGTTTACCATGAAGCATTTTTAGAACCTTTCAAACTTTTTGCTAGGAATAGTTTTTTGTTTACTTGTTGTGCCTAAATGGGATTCTACTACTCATTTTACTTTTATTGTCAGCTTTTGTTACTGAATGATTTTATCAAATTAATCAATACCATTCTACATCATCATCATTATTGTGGCTGAAAACTAATTTGTTGTATGGCTATCATATTTTTTATCCAACCCAGGATGCCTCACATTGATAAAACACTCTCGACATTTTGAGCTGAATAATTCTTTGTTGTGCATTGTAAGATGGTTCAGCAGCCTTCCTGGCCTCTTTGTCTGTACTGAATACCTGTAGCACCTTCCTCCTGACAAACAAGTGTCTCCAGATATCTCCAAATGTCTCATGTGGACAATATTTCCCCACCTGAGAACCACTTATCTAAGTAAACTGCTGTGTTTGACTTTTAGGTTTTATCTACTTTGTTACAATTTTAAACAGCAACACTTAAAGCTCCTAACATACAGAGTAAAATCCCAGCACATCTTCAAATGATTTTTATAACATAAATTCTTACCAAGGAATAGTGAATTTAAAATTTTATGTCTATTCCCAGATTGCTCTCCAGAAAGTTTGTATCAATTTACAGTACCACTGAAAGAGCAGAAATGTCATTTCCTCAATCCTGTCCATTTCCAGGTATTGTCAATCATTTTAATCATTCTTAGTGATAAATCAAAACAAAAATATTACTTTACCCTTTTAATTTGTAATTCTTTAATTGCTAACAAGGTTAGTAATTTTACTATGTTTATTGGCTAATTATATTACTGCTTTTATGAGCTGCCTATTAATGTCCTTTGCCCATTCTTGATTTTTTAAGAGCTATTAATTCTGTCCTCCAATATATTTTCTTGTAACCTTCACGCTGGGTTTTCCAGCACAGAAGCCGTGCATTTTTATGTTGTCAAACTCCTAACCTTTTTGTTATGGTATTACCTTTAATGGTGCTGTGTTTAGAAAGATCGTCTCTGAAATCTTAAATTTTTACATTTTACACTATTAGCCTAACCTTCTATTTTTCTATATGTTTCATACTGAATCTTTTATATAAATATATATGTATATAATCAATGCATTTTAAGCTTGAAAGTACAAGCTGAAAATCTTATTAAGATGCAGACTTGGAAGGGTAAAAGAAATTCTGCATTTCCAATAAGCTCACAGGTGATGTCAATATCCCTGGACCACAGTTTTGGATCATGAGCTCTTGAATCTTCAGACTCAATCCTCTACATGCCCTATTTCATTCCTTGGCTTTCTCCTGAATTTGCTTCCCCTTCTACCTAGTATGTGCAACCCAAGAGCAGCAATTTCAACTACAATTCACCCCTTTGTTTTTCTGGAACAATTCTGGTAATCACCCCAGTGAAGCCATCATTTCTCCCAGTTGCCAGTCACAGCAAGTCACAGACTTTCCATTTGCTTCTGTTATAAACATATTTCTAAAGTCCATCAGCAATCCTCACTTCCCTTTCCCATTCCTTATGGTAACCTGACCTAAATAACTAATCTCCTCAAGCCCCATTGCCCTACTTAGTCCTTTTCATTAATAGACAATGAAAAGAAAACCTTGGGCTGGAGAGGTGGCTCAGTGGTAGAGCACTTGCCTGGCATGCGTGAGGAACCGGATTCTAAGCCCAGCACCACATATACAACTAAGTGGAGGAAAAACAAAACCCAGATGAAAAAAATAAATAAATGAAAGAGAACCTTTTTCCAGTCATCTGGTGAGAGTCACATTAAGATACTAAATACTGTACATTTGCAAAAATCCACTCAAAACCACAATGTCATATTAAGATTTTCCAACACTTAGAAAATTACCTTTAAATATTTATGAATTAAACTGGATATTTATTTAATAAACACCTCAGTTTTTACAACATGCCTGCCAACCTTATTTGGGTAATCACAATTTCCATTTTCACAGTCCAGGACACTAAGGTACAGTGACCTGACACAGTCACTGTGTGTCAGAGCAAGCCCGGCACCCAGCCTGAGAGACACCATGATACTGATACTGTGCTCTGCTACCTTGGCAGTCACAGGGGACCTCAGAAATCCCTAAGAGCTCAGTTCCAGGAACAGTATCTGCGAGGAAGGACCAAGCAATCACTCTGGCAGTTCTCAACTCTGGAAGGCACAATGGACTCACTCATGACGCTCTTTTAAAATACCGTTTCTTGGGCCTCCCCAAGAGACATTTTGCTCCATCGTTTTGGGGTGGATCCCTAGTATCTTCCTTTTTTAATCTCTTAAAGAAAACTGTTATCTCAAATCAGTGAGTTTCAAACTTTCTGTAGTCCCCAGACCTTTCCACTTGTCCTTATTACCCTGACTCCTAAAAGCCATTCGATCTTGCATGAGCGATTTCTTAGACTTTTAGGGAGTCCCACACCACAACCCACCTCTCAGGTTTCAGTGAACATTCTTCTAAGTGCAAAAAGATCACCCCATCCTTCTAGAAAGCATTTTTAGGAAGAGAGAACCGAAAACAGCGCAGGGAATACAGGTGAGTGGGATTTGCAACCGCGGCTCTGTTTTGTTTTGTTTTTTTCAATGTGAGTTCCTTTTAAACTTGACTCTGATTTGGTCAGATCCCATTGACCATATAAATTCGTCGGAAATTTTCCTGCATCCCACACTTGATGGTACTTAAAACTTCTATATATATACACACACACGCCATCGCATAGCAGGGCTGGAGAGTTTGGCGCGACTTCCGGTCGCTGTCCAGGTGGGCCGGGCTCCGCCAACCGCAGGTAAGCCGGCCACAGCCTTCGACAGCGAGCGTCCCCTGAGTGGAGCGCCAGGGACCTGTCCTGGGGCGCAGCCAAGGCCGCAGTCAGGGCACACTTGCAGCCCGGGCGCGGAAAAGGGCAAGTTCGCGATCCAGGGCTGGGCGTTCAGCAGCCCTTCGCCGCCCACCCGCGCAGGTAGCCTCAGCTGGAAAGCGGGCGAGGCTCGGGCGCAGGCTCCCCCAGGTGCGAAGGCGGCTGAGGCCCCGCCCAGCAGCAACCTGCCCGGCGCCGGAGTGGGCCGGCGGGACGTCCGGGGGCGGGGCCAGGGCGTGCCCGCCCCCTGACCGCGCTATAACTTCGGGCCCCGCTGGGCCGCCGCGGGCGGGTGGAGAAGCGCGCCTGAGTCCTGGTGAGCGGAGCGTGGGGCAGAGCGCAGCTGCTGCAGCTGCCGGGCGGCGGCGGGCGGTGGGGGCGCCCGGCGGAGGAGCAGGAGGGGCGGGCGGCTGGGTGCAAGGCACCAGGGGCTGCGGGTGCACTCGGTCACCGGTTGCACTGCCAACGCCCGAAGGTGTTGCTTCCAACTTTTATCTCCCTAGGAAGCAGGGAGCGTTAGTGTCAGTAGACTCAGAGTAGAGGGCTGAGTCGGGGCAAGTAATGCTCCCACCTTCCCTCATCTTTTCTAAGCTCTATTCTTATTCATCTCTAGAACATGGACTTCGCGCGCCTGTGGCTAGGGCTTCTGCTGCCTCTGGTAGCTGCGCTGGATTTCAGCTACCACCACCAGGAAGGGATGGAAGCGTTTTTGAGGAGCGTTGCCCGAAACTACAGTTCTATCACTTACTTACACAGCATTGGGAAATCTGTGAAAGGTATGGCCCGATTCCTTTCCCCAACCTTCGGTCCTCCCATTTATTCACTAAATGCGCCTCACCTTCACGTCCCCTCTCTACAACTCCAAACAGGTGAACCAGTGCCTTGCAAATTGATGGGTTTCTTGTTTCCCTTGCTGTTTTGTCTTGATTTATTGGTGGAGTAGTAGGAAGAGCTGAATGTTACTGAGCTTTATTGTAATTTAGCGTCACTGAGTCCTTTGCATTATTGGAGCTGTCGTTTTGGATCGTACAAACGTTTATCTAGGATGTGTGCCTTAGTTCTTTTTCAGGATAAAATGTCTCCCACAGATGTCCGTTTATCCGTCCCAGTTTCCCTTTTTGTTGGCTTCTTTAAATATGATTCGAACTGTTAGATTAAAAGAGACTTGAAGAAGTGATACGAAGTGCAGTTTGTTGGTGAGATTTCTATGTCATGTATAATTAACGCTGTGGCTTAAAATTATGCCAAAAAAGGTGGCTCTGACTATAGGCTGTTTTTATTTTTATTTTTTTATTTGTTCAACATAGTCTTAACATATTGGAGGGAACCATTGGTATATATTCATGCGTACATAGATATTGACAAAGTAAATGACGCCCAAACCTGGTCCAGGATCTTCCCCCTTCATCCATTGCCCTATCTTATGTCTCCTCTGTAATATCCCATTACTATAGATAGAAAAGAGCATATACATGTATATTAATTATTGAGATTTCTGAGTTTATATGACTGCCTGAATATAGTTTGGCTTCTCGTAGGAGTTGTGTGTACCCAGCTGTTATTGATAATCCCCCTTTTCTGTCTTCTTCCTCCCTCCCTTCTCCCACCACCTTCATAGTTATAAGCTGTTTTTAAAATGTATCCTTTTGAAGATGATAATCGCTAGATAGTAACTATGTTAGCGGTGACTGATATCTTCCTAGCATTTTCCTGTTTATCATTTCTTTTCTCATTTTCATTTAGAAACTATATGTTGTCTCGTTTTTGTAGACAGCAAATTTGAATTCATAGAAAAATAAAATTTTGTGTTCAAATTCACCCAGATGATGTGATTCTATAGGCAGAATTGGCACCCAGGTCATTTTGGACAAAGCAAGTAATTTTATCAGATGTTATTATTTTCTAATCCTCTTTTGTTACATTGATATCCCCAAAGAGATTACAAGAAAACTTAAATTCATAAGTTAAAAATTTCATAAGGCATATACCATTTGGATCCCAACTCTGTAAGGTGTGTTCAGAACCTATGTGGAAGTTAGCTCTGAATATTTTAGTCAGTTGGGACTCTCTTAATTACCATATATTTTTTTTAAGAGTGAAAAAGAGAGAATCAATTTTACTTATTTGTTCATCTGGCTTTTGTTTCTCCAACGCTTAGTTGTATATATGGTGCTGGGGTTTGAACCCAGGTCCTCGTGCCTGCCAGGCAAGCCCGCAACTGCTCAGCTACCACTCCAGCCCCTACCATATTCTTAAGTAATCACTTTCTTCCAAAAAATTAAGGTCATGGTTCTTATATCAAAATATTAACATGCAATGCAAAAATAAAGATTCTTGGTTGTGTGTACTAGGACCTCTATTTTTTAAACAGCATTGCCAACGAGTTGGTGCCAAAATTACATTATATTGCTCTATAATCCACAATTATAGAGGTTGGATGTATGAGAAATCATATCTTGAATCAGCATATATATTTAACCTTTTGAAACCATTTCCCTTCAGGCCAGCATAAAGCAATTTAAAAAGATCTAAGAATACTAATTATATTAATAAAGGAAATATAGACAACAACTAGCTTGAGTTATTGTTCAGTCATCATTTAAACCACAAGATGATGAGGATGTTAATTTTTAAGTACTAAATGGTTTGGTAAGTTTTTATATTTTCAAACACAAAGTGCATGTGAAAGACAGGAACTCTTTCCAAAGGTGAAGCAGCTGTTCTGATCTATCCCAGGTGAAATCAAACCACAGGAATAGGGAAAGCCCACAGGCTTAACTTTTGTTTACCTTGTAGGCACTCTTGTGGTTAAAAGCTTGAGGGGTTATCGTGTAAGAACAAAATCTGACACTAGAGTCAAATGTTTATGATGCTCTGAATAATTACTTGGATTAAGAAAAATTCAAAATCTGCCATTAGGTTGCAAGTGGTGATGAAACACCAGCAACTGAGTCAGTTGTCAAAGTATTAGCAAATTAGCAAGGAGTTGAGAGATGATGCTCCTTTGCTGGTATGTTTTTTCATTCTTCCCTGTGGTGTAGGACAAGTTTGCAAGCACATAGGATTTACTATAGGTGTTACTTATTTGTTTTTATTATTAAAATGCAACCGTACCCACAAGAGAAGGTAATACTCTTACCTGACCAGATACATTTTTGGTTTTTGTAAATACGTATCACACATTTTTATTGCTATAACTATGGATTATATTCTTTTCCACCATTTTACATTTCATTACATATTTCTAGGTATTAGCAAAGTTTGCAGATGTGAATTAGTTGTTAAATAGTATTTTATTTTCTTAATATGAATTTTCTTAGTCATTCACCCCTTTGGGGCATTTGTGTGATTTCTGATTATCTCTGTTAAAAACAATGATGATAGAAAACCATCTGATATGTCACGATAATTGCCTTCTATTATACTGGGTGATTTTTTTTCCCAATTTTTTATCTTGGAATTTTTGAAACCCATGTGCAAGTTGAACACTCTGGGTCTTTTTACCTAGATTCAGTCCTAGTAGATTGACCACATTTCAGTTGAACCTTTTGGAGAAATTCCTATTACCTGGTGACATAGGTTAAAATCTTAGGTTAAACAAGAGAAGTAGCTCCAAAAAAAGGACTGATAACTAAATGGAAAAATCAGAAAGGTATGGTGTTCATTCATCCATTCCTTTATCCCATCAAGGGAGCAATCACCTTTTTATTATCAACTCCTTTGCCTAGCAGAATGCCTGGAATATAATCAGTATTCTGTATCTGATTATTTAGTGGACTGAATATTTGCTGAACAAAAGCCATGGGAAAAAAGCAAAGATGTATTCCCTGCCATCAGGTGGGCCCCCTCTTTCAAATACAAATGTATTTATGATGAATTTCTTAGGCTAGGTTCCACATACACTCAAAACTCCCTTAGGCCTATTTTATTCCTTTTTAAATTTTTTTCTTAAACTTGTACTGATGGCTTACTTTCCATAGATTATGATGAGAGAGCTGCTATGCTCTATACGAAATGAGCTTTCTTTTCATCTCTTTTAAGAATCTTGTCTTGCCTCTGCTCAGTCTAATCTTCATATTATCTGAATAAGGAAGAATAAGGGAAAAGGTCACAACAATCTCAGTTATCACCTTGCTTTTCATGTATTAGGTGTTCGATACATTGTTTCACTCTCAACAACTCAAAGTAGGCATTATCCTCATTCACTGACTTGTCAAATGAGACGTGGAGAAATTAACCTGCTAAACATCACACAGCTAATAAAAACTAGATGGGAAAGAAGATTCACACTCAGGTCTGCCAATCTTCAAAGCTTCAGAGAAACAGCTTGCTATTATGGAGAGGATTACATTACATTTAGTTTGTTTCTAAACTTTTCCTGTATTAAGCAATGTAGTGGTGAATGTCCTCCTAGCTAAAATAGCAGAAGCTGCCTAAGCACAGGCTTTAGAACCCTGGTGCCCAAGTTCAAATTCTACATCCTCGCCTTTGTAATTGTGTGACCCTGAGCCTTTAGAACAATGTCTGGGACATGGTAAGTTCTATGAAAGACCTGCTATTAACATTACTATTGTTACTACATTTCTAAAAAGGAAAATACTGAGTTGAAAGCAGTTTTACAAATTTGATGCATACACCAAATTCAGATTGTATTAATTTGTAATCTCTCAGGAAATATACATTATGGGGAAAAAATAAACTCTTCTAGAACTTGTACTAGTTATATGTCTAGTATAACTAGCATACTAGTTATATTATCTAATTCTGTTGTTAGTTATTTGAAAGACTACTTTTTGTTGTTAAAAGTATAAGAATCTATCTTACATACTTCTTTCTCCAAGAACTGTCCCTTTCACACATTCATTCAACAGCTATTTATTGAATTTCTTTACTGTAAGTCTTCATACTATCTCAGCTGTTCAGAAATCTCCTTGGAACTGACTTAGATTCTTGTATCTAAAAATTGTATACTGTGTTCATTCATATACACAGATCTCTCATAGTATCTGGCCCTTGACTGGGTAGATTGTAACTAGTGGTTTACTGTGAAATAAATGTATCAATTTTGGGTACAATATTTGTTTTTCTTTTGCATTCTGCTCGTTTTCCAAATATGTTCCAAAGACTAGTTTGCTTGACATATAAAATGGTTAGTATGATACAAACATTCACATATCAAGAAATAAATATCAAGGAAACCATTAAAATCTAGGAATCTCAGCCATATTTACCTGTTTGTATTGTAAAGTTACAAAAGTTTAGCAAACCTTTCCTTTTTAATATGAAATACAAAGCCCCTGAGACATCTAATAGATATCAGTCCTATAATTATTCAGGGTTTCTAAAAGACATTCTTTTTTCTTGTAAGAAAATGAGTTAGATTTCCCCTGCATTCTAACATGATTTTAAGAGAAAAATGAGACAGAATATTCAAAAAGTAGCACAGATTTTTACTCTATTTCTTATATCTAGTAAACATTTTTTATTCCAAATTTCAAATATCTCTAAATAGATACTCTAGGGCCAAGTGACATTTGAAGCTTTTAAGAAATAATAATGCCAGCCAGCATTAAGTGAATTTTGCTTTTTGCTTTGAACATTATATATGTTTCAATATTCTAATAGTGGCATGAAATGCCATTATTACCACCCCAATTTATATGTAAGAATTGAGATGAAATAAATTATCCATTGTTAGTAGGTAACACAGATTGGACTGGAACCACAGCCCATCTCATGACAAGACTGAGTCCTTAAGCCCCTCTTTTTCTGAAACGTTTCTCCAGCTATCTTTTTCTCTGTTCTGTTCCACCCGTCTCCTCCACTTTTCCTCCCTTTCCCCTGGCATTCCCTGTCAATGAAGAGGTCTATAATAAATGTTCTTTTTGTGCTAATGTTCTCTCATGGAATTCAATGATCCTGTCTCAAAAAGTTCAGTTAGGGGGCTGGAGCAGTGGCTCAGTGGTTAAGGTGCTTGGTAAGTACCCCAAACCCCAACACCATGTACACAGTGAAGTCTCAGAGCAAGGAAAGCCACATGAAAAACTGAATAAAAATTTGATATATTCTCTCTCTCTCTCTCTCTCTCTCTCTCTCACACTCTCTCACTCTCTCACTGTCCCTCTCTCTTTAAATAAAATATAAATTAAAAAAATAAAAAGTTCAGTTAGAATTGTACCCCCCCACACTACCAACACCACCACGTATGCCCAAGTTCTTTGATTATGAAGCAAAAGGAGAAAGCTGACTGTGATTTGTACACTTTTGGTACTCCTGCCAACCAGAATGCCATCTTGAGTTTGAGATGTTGAGCTAAGAACTGAGATTCTCATCAAGGGCAGTACCGCCCCCTAGGGAGGGATTTTGGTAGGTAAAAGACCTGCTTACAGTGATCCAAACCTGAAACATTTATGTACAAACACAAAACAGTATGTGTATGTGTGTATATATATATATATTTTTAACTTTCCAGAAATATAACTATTTATTTTTAAGAGATCTTTTTTTAAAGAAAGTGGATAGTGAGAGAGAAACAGAAAGAGAGAAGCAATTTTTTTTTTTTTTTTTTTTTTTTTTTTTTTTTTTTTTTTTTTTTTTTTTTTTTTTTTTTTTTTTTTTTTTTAGTTTTTCATGTGATTTTCATTCCTCAGATACTTCGTTGTGTATGTGGTGCTGGGGTTGGAACCCGCATTCTCACATATGCCAGGCAAGTCCCATAACTGCTGAGCCACCCCACAACTGTATTTAAACTGAGGGAAAATTATATTTCATTTTGCTTTTAACTTGATTTTGAGATATTTCATGTTCTGATAATCCCGATGCTAATGCCCAGAGCTGAACCAATCTGCGTTTGTGATCTGTGCCTTTACTGTGACTCTTAAACAGAGATATAAGCATCTGACCTTCTCATTACGACTTCTGATGCGATCATCCCCAGGTTTTTACAGTCTCATGCCATATTTTATGTAAATTGCTTTATGTACTGTTTGAACATTACATCAATCTTCTTAAAATTATGCTTATAAATGTGTTATGTTTTCTATGAATCATGCCAGCATGGTAAAGTAGGAGTTACAAAATATTGGACTAAAAAATATCATCTTATAGGGTTAAGAGTTATCAGGCTAAAATCACAAACAGAGCTAATAAGGACACACTTCAAGCTTATGTAGCCAGCATCCAAAAGGTGCTTCATTTCTATTCTTAATCCACAAATGTGTATCTCTTGATAACATCGATGACAGCAGTATATCTAGATTTGAAGGATAAGTTTGATTAGCCGTTTTCTCCTTTCGGTTTGCCTACTTAGAATCTCCACTTCTGAGAGTACAAAGAAAGATAGAAAAAATCCTTAAAGTAAAAATTTTTAAAGATTATATCAAATACCAACATATATTTGGGGAAAGAGATTAAACCAAATCTAATCAAATCTCATATGGTGATTTAAAGCAATTGACATTCTTTCTAGCACCCTAGCAATTAAGTGTGACAGCAATTTGCTAAGAGGCTAGTAAGGCCGAATTTGAGTTTGTATTAAAATAAAGCAGAAGTTGTTTTCTCATCTCTGTTTTCTTTCTTTAGTTTTTTTTTTCTTTTTCTTTTTATACTGAGGATTGAACCCAGAGGGGCCTTTTCTCTGAGCTATAACCCCAGTCCTTTTTACTTTTTATTTTGTGACAGGGTCTCACTAAATTACTGAGGGTTTAGCTAAGTTGCCCAGGCTGGCCTCTAACTTGTGATCCTCCTCCTTTAGCTTCCCAAGTTACTGGGATCACAGGTGTGTGCCACCATGCCCAGGCTCATCTGTTTTCTGAGGACAGCTTCTTGTCAGATGTTTTAAAAGTACAAATGCTCTGATCCATGACATGACTCTTCACATGCATACCTTCATCAAACTTGGCTGTAGGGCTTCATCCCCATTCCTTCCTAAACAAAAAAATAAAAATAAACAGCCACCAGCTTCAAACCCTGGCACCCCAGAGGTGAAGATGGCAGGCTCCTCGGAGAAAGGCGTCAGCATTGTCAATAGTGCTACCTGCATGAAGCCCTCACCCCATTCCAGAATTCAGTAGCAGCTGTTTACACCATCCTTCTGTTTGTTAAATAGAGATCTTTGCATTAGCTGCTTATCCAGTTTGTAAATTCTTCTGATAGGAAGAATCTCTGTGAAACTAGAACCACATTTTAAAATGACAACTAAAGTCACATGAACTGACAAACATCCAAACAAGTCCCTAAGACTCCTTTCCTAAAAAATGTATAGGTAGGTTTATGATCACAATCAGGTGAAATTTTATTTTAATATCACATTTTTTTTAGAGCAGGGATGACTGTTACAGACCATTTGATCATTTTTTCAATGAGTTGGAACTTAGTTCAGTTCAAGGCAGTTTCTTCCTTGGAGAAGCCTTTTTCTATTCCCTGAGCCATCAGAATCCTCTTGGCACTCATCCTGAGCATCCTCAGGTTGCTCGGTCTGTCTTGCACCTGGAGGCCGGCGACCGGCTTCGTTCTACCTTGTGCCCTGGACCCTACCGTATTCTTGTGATATGTCACAGGCACTCTAAGGGACACACTGGAAGAGTTTTTCCAGCTTATTAAAGGAAACATAGGAGTTTAAAGATACTGTTATATATTATTATAAAGTATATAAGTATAAAGGACATAGTTTACATACTGAGGAATATATAGATGTATCACTTTATACTCCTTTATAGAAGTACACATATGTAAGCACTTCAGACTCTTGGGAAAGGAAATTGTTTTCTTGCACTATCACCTGTTTCATTAAAACTCATTTTAAGTAGCAGATAACTTCAGTGGAATTGATCTCTGCAATTATGTCTCACCTCAAGTCACTGGAACACAGGAGGAGGCCTCAGGGAAGTTAGAGTCTTTCAGGCAACGAAGGATGTAACTAAATTATTCACTGACGAGCCTAACGTGGTTCTACCTGCCTTCCTTGCCCTCAGACCCCAGACACTAACCAAATGTGTGTTAGGAGAAGAGAATAAATATTTAAAACTCCTCTTACTGGGAAGGGGGAATCCACTCTTGTGGAAATGACACCTAGAGACAGTAGACAGCACAGAATCATTTTAACATGTGGCAGTTCCACAGGCATTTTCTCATTGTGTAAAGAAAAGAAGATTTATTTATACCTTACTAATAATATCAGATGTACATAGAGTTAGATTTCGGATACCAGTTGCTCAGTTGGGGTAGGTATTTTTCTATTACTCTTAGGGACTCTAGTGAATAATAATGATAGAGGGAATGGAGAAATAAGCTTAGTTGGTTTGTCTTTTGTTACTGGTAGGTGCCTTTCTAGGTGAAGAAACAAAGATGAACTGGGAGAGGGAACATTCTAGCCTTTTAAGAATATATACTGGGGCTGGAGTGGTGGCTCAGCGGTTTCGGCGCTTGCCTGGCAAGCACGAGGACCCGGGTTCAAACCCCAGCACCACGTACACAACTGAGTGTTGGAGCAACTAAGGCCATGTGGAAAACTAAATAAAGTTGTTTCTCTCTTTCTCTGTTTCTCTCACTGTCCCTCTCTTTAAAAAACAAAAAACAAAACAAAACAAAAAACATATACTTCTGGGACTGGAGTGGTGGCTGTTACAGCGCTTGCCTGGCATATGCAAGGATGTAGGTTCGAACCTCAGCACCACATACACAATGAAGTTTCAGAACAATGAAAGCCACATGAAAAACTAAATAAAATTGATTCTTTCTCTTTCTCACTGTCCCTCTCTCTTAAAAACAAACAAACAAACAAAAAAACTTCTAAATGTAAAAATGTGTTTTCAGACTCCATGATGAACAGTTCTAGCACAGCCCTTTGTTAGAGACTTTCAGACTTTTAAAATAGAGCTCTTCGGTCAAATGATTCCGGCTTGGAAGGAAACGCCAGTCTCTCTGTGCCAGGTTGTGTATTAGGCTAGGGGTGTAGTACAGACCAGTCTCTGCTCTGACGTCTCTTACACTTCTAATGGGGGAGGCAAACAAAAGACAAAGCAAGTGCGGGTTTCATTTGCTGTGAAGCACATAAATAGCTTAACAGAGAAGAACAAGCTCCCTACAAGGCAAGTTCTGTGAGGACAGGGAGTTTATCTTGTTTACTGCTGTACAGTAGCTGCTCCCTATCCATAGTTTCCCTACCCACATAACTATGGTCTAAGGATATTAAGTGCAAAATTCTAGAAATAACAACTCGCAAGCTTTAAACCACACACCATTCTGAAGAGTGCAGTGAAATCTCATGCCGTCCCACTCTGTCCAGCGTGGGATATACATCATCCCTTTGTCTCCCGTATCCACATCATGTGGTACCTGCCCTTTAGTCACTTAGTAGCCACCTCCATGATCAGATCAAGTGCCGTGGTGTTACAGTGCTTGTGTTTAACCTTTATGTTACTTAACAACCGCACAGCGCAATTGTTGTGATGTTTGAGATTAGTGTAATAAATTGCCACCCTACTGTATTCTCAGTACCTAGAACATAGCAGTTATTGTTTGAGAGAATGTTGTATGGCAAGAATGTGATCCTGAAAAGACAGCAGACTTGAGCTGAGATCTGAAAGAGAATGAGCTTCTTAGCGCCTAATTCAAATCACACAAAGCGCAGAGGCCACCAGGTGGAACAGATCTGCTGTATTCTATGAATAGAAGTGAGACCAGCAGGGCCGGAGCGCAGTGAGCAAGGGGAGAGTGGCATCTGAAGAAGCTGGAGAGGTGTTCAGGGGACAGGGCATAGAGAGCCTTGAAAACCAATTCTAGCATGCAAAGTTTGAATTTTGAAAATAATCAGAAACCATCAAAGAGCTTTAAGCAGAGAGTGATGCAATTTGATGTAGGGTTTAAAAAGATAATTTTGACTGCTGAACAGAGAATTCATTACAAATGGACAAATATAGAAGCAGGAAGAATAATCCAATCATGGCAATACAGGCAAATATTGATGATTTTGATTAAAATGCTATATTAGAAATGGAGAGAAATGGAGGAATTAGAGATTTTTTCTGTAAGTAGAACAACTATATTTATTAATTGATTCAATTCAGGAGGTGGGTGTGAGGAAAACAGAAGAATCAAAGATGGGCTGGGGGCATACCTATGTTGTACAAGTGTGCTTGCCTAGCACACGTAAGGTCCTGGGTTCAATCCTCAGCATCACATTTAAAAAAAAATAGTCAAAGATGGCCCTTATGTTTATGCTTTCACACCTCAGTCTATGAAGTATTGCTTACCAAGATGGGAGAAACTGGAAAGGCACAGAATTGGGGTAAAATTAAGAGTTCTGATTTAGATGATTTTCTTTTTTCTTTTTCTTTTTTAAAGAGAGAAGGACAATGAGAGAGAGACAGACAGACAGAATCAACTTTATTTAGTTTTTCATGTAACTTTTGTTGCTCCAACACTTAGTTGTATATGTGGGTGCTGGGGTTTGAACTTGTACACTTGCACATGCCAGCAAGTGCTGTAACCGCCGAGCCACTGCTCCAGCCCCGATGATTTTCTTTTTTGAAATTTTAGTTAATATTCAGTTGGGTATGTAAGTGGAATATGGCTGTAGAAATAAACTTGGGAGTTATCAACATATATATATGGTATTGAAACCCATAATAATCTAACAAGAGAATAAAGAAAAGGCAGAGGGGCTGGGGCTCTGGCTCAGTGGTTTCAGTGCTTGCCTTGCAGGCACAAGGACCCAGGTTCGAACCCCAGCACTATGTACACAATGAAGTGTCAGAGCAACAAAGGCCACATGAAAAACTAAATAAAATTGATTCTGTCTCTCTCTTTCTCTCTCACTGTCCCTCTCTCTTTAAAAAGACAGAAAGAAAAGACAGAAATGAAATTGGCAATGAAGTAGGAGGAAAACTAGAAGTGGTATCCCTGGAGGGGGAGTGACTCAAGGAGGCTGTTTCAGGGGTCCTGCAACTAATACTAGTGATTTGCTGGAAGAACTCACAACTCAACACAAAGCTGTTCTCAAGGCCAAGATGCAGTGAAGGGGACAATGCAAGAGCAGTAGGATAAAAGTATACAGTGGCAAGAACTAGAGAGGGCAGTGTAACTTCTCATCCTCCCTCTGTGAGGGTCTATCCCACCTTTTTCTTGGGGATGTGTGTTTCTCTCCAGCTGTGAACTGCAGGGACACAGGCAAAATGCCTCATCCAGGGAAGCCCACTTGAGTCTTAAGAGTTCAAAGTTTTTTCAGAGGAGCTGGTCACATAATTATGTGACTCGCCAGAGTGCAGATCCCTAATTGGGTGCCAGTTACACATCACATGGGGATGCTTCATGCTTACTTTAAGCATTGCTTTTGGCTCAGTACACCCTGACCCTCTGCCTTGGGGTACAAAATAACATCACTAATTAGTGTCTATTTCAGGAGTTTAGTGCTCGAGTTTTGTTCAGGGTCATTGTCATGACCATAGGTGTTTCCAGACATAAACAAATGCTGAGTAAAGAAGACTGGCTATGATAACCCTTTCCTTTCAAGGTCGTGGTTAACGTTGGATATTGCTGGAAGTCAAAGCTGAAAGCCACAAAGTTACGTGATATATCCCAAAGTATGGTTTAAGAAATTCTGTTTCTCTGCAGATTCATTCAGTGTATTTGGCAAACACTTATTTTGAATGCCTAACATAGTTTTTGGCATGTGCTAGCGTAGGAACATGAAGTTGAAAATGGATTTGGGGTGAACAGGAGAAAAGAGCCATCTGATAAATACAGACGTGTTTAGCACTGTGGGAGTGAATGGCAGAAAGATTTAGCATGGCAACACCTGAAGAATAGAGAATAGAGAGAAGCCAGTCAACTGTGTGGAAAGGAGGAGGCAATACTAGCATCTTTAAAGGCCTAGGGGTGAAGGAGCACACTGATTGACCTTGAGGAACGGGGGAAAGGGAGGTCAGGTGGACGTGGAGGACTTGTTTTGCTTCATCCTAATGGAGACACAATCATCCCAGGGATTTATGCCTGATTTTTTAAAATTGACACATGTATTTTCTTGATTGGAAATTTTCTGGTAGTTTTACAACTCACTTTTTATTACAATAGAGGTTTCTTTTAAGAAATATGGCTAAGGCACACCTGTAATCCCAGCAACTCAAGAGGCTGAGGCAGGAGGATCACCAGTTCAATGCCAACCAGGGCAAATTAGCAAGACCCTGTGTCAAAAAATAAAAAGGGTTGGGATATAGCTCGGCAGCAGACCACCCCTAAGTTCAATCCCCAGTACCACCAAAATGGAAAAAAGTTCTCATCTTACAGGTGAAAGCAAACAGATTTTATTTTTCCCCTGCTCCCCTTTCAGATTTTATGCATGAAGAAACTGATAACCCAAAAGTATATCTTAGTAACTGATATATTTGGTTCATTAAACCAGGTCTTTTAGTAATTCATTTATGTTTTCATTCAATAAATATTTGTTTACTGAGCCCCTAATGTGTACCAGAACTTTTGAGGGGTGGTGGAATGTGAAGAACAAGAGCTGAACCTTTCCCTCGTGGAATCAGATCTGACGTCCTCATGCCCAGTCACCATAATGGAAGAAGCATTGTAATGGGGCTGCTGCGATCCACCGTGTGCTTGGTGATATTGGCAAAGACTCACCAGGGAAGCTGATGATTGATTTGGCAGTTACCCGATACATGGGGAAAAGTGAATGGGAAAACACCCCACTTGCTTGTGTAACAGGGGTGATCCTCAGAGACTGGAGCGGGTTGGCTCTGCACTGCCAAAAACAGAAGGAGCCTTGTGTGCTGAGGAGATGGGACTTCCCTGGAATATATAGCCCAGGAGAAGATTGGGTGGCAACTTATTCTGATGTATTTTAGCATTAGAATAGGTTTAGAAGGCTTTTGTCATTGTGGGTTTTGTTTTTGGAAGCAGACTATTCAAAGAACAGT